>PQWD01002970.1:0-56696 GCA_019425675.1 Leucinodes orbonalis
GGGGTCAAATTTGATCGTCGGGGCTCCTGGAGTGGTCTGGTCGCCCTGCTAACACGATGATTGATTTAAATCGCCACATGACCATGTGTTATCGAATTTTAAAAATATAGTGTCATTAAAAAATCAGCGCACGCTTGTGACGAGATACAAGGGTTGTGCGTGAATTCCACCAATCTACACTGGGTCCGCGTGGACGACTAAGGCTACCTCTTTTCGGGTAGGCTCAGATTGCGCACGTTAAATTGAGGCTAGATGATGATTGATGACGAATAATTTGAACCTCGGACTCACGTGTGCCTTTTTAAATTATGTCTGATGAGTGGACTGCTACCTGCATCCTGTCATTCTCATTTCTTCATCTCTAGGTTAAAACCCTGTTGCACCATCTTCGTTGTCGTTGTCATGTTTCTATTTTTCTTTCGCTAGGTGTTTCCACGTAACCAGGATACACCTTGAGATGAAAATGTGTGGTCTTTATTTATTTTGGAAACCACACGGAATCAATATTCGTCTCAATTTTTTTGAATTAGAAGAGTATTAGTACTTCAGGATATTAATGTATTTTGGGATGTGTTGCTACAATTGTAAAAAGGATACTATTCACATCCCGTTAAGTAAAAAGATTTGCGTAATGCGAGGTGCTTGTGCCCGATGTCGGTTTTTCAATTGATCTGTTTTAATAGCAAAAAATTTAGTTGCTATCGAGCAACGCATATGTGGTGCGATACATGAACTGAAGCGTTTACATTTCAAATAAAATAGATTTTCGTAAGGTTCCAAAGGCTTACATGTAATTTTTCAAGATTGGGGCTCTTCTGGCTAGTATTTTTAATGCATTACCTATGTTTATCAAATATTTCTTTTTTAATTCATGACAGGCTAGTGTCCAAACAACTGGCATCCCCTACTAAGCACTTACTCATTTTCTAAGGGGTAGAGTCATCCCGTCTGGTCTCTTGCCATTACTACGCAACGCAAGACCCCGCTAGATTTTTGTAAAGAGGGGACATGGACACTAGAAAGGGCATGGTGGATGATATCATTAATGCAGCAGGTCTTGAGAAGCGGCCCGCGCTCTTCTGGCAAGAAAGGCATTTTGAGCCTGGGAATCGACCCAGGCATCGCAGTAGCAGCATTTAGCCTCATTTATTTTTTCTTATTCATTTAATATCACATTATTAAACTAGCGACCTGCTTAGCTTCCAAATACACTATAGATGAACTGTGAACGTTGTTTAGACAATATTATTTTGCTACATTCAGGTTCAGCATGAGATATAGACAGTAAGCGAATAAGTATTTTCTTACGAGTAAAGGGAAAGAGAAAGCCACTTTGTCTATATATATAGTTTATAAGTGGTTACAATTAAAATCAAAAAACTTTGAATTTTAATAATACTGACTTGGTAACTAAACGTATTTCTCCTTTTTTTCTTTATTCAAAAAGCAATCACTAAAGTCTTATGAGTTAGACGGGCACGTGAGATGTTAGTGCAATCGCTAGTTATACAGGCCCATCGAAGCTTGATCCCTAGGTTCGATTGCCGATGTCGGTCATACGATTGATTTATCTAGTGCGCGTGGCGCCCAAGATTTTTTCTTAAGTTATTTAATGAAATCCATTGCCTACACTTAACAGATTCAACAAAGTTTATTAAGCCGTTAAATGAACAGAACTTAAAAGGAAAAGATAAATATATTGTTAGTAAAAGATATGTCACGTCTCAAGCTAATTAGATTAAGCATATTAAATGTCTTTACAATTAAATATATGTAAACAAGAGATTCCTAAAGAACTGGTAAAATTAAGGTAGTATTATCATTTAGTTTATAGATAGTATTTGACGACCCGACCCCCACCAAGGGTTTCGGGTTCGATCCCTGGATAAGTATGTTCATCAGTTTTTTATTAGCATATCAAAGGCTAATGCTTAGTTTTGGGCTAAATGGCATATGTGTGAATATCAGTGGATATTTTTTTATAACATTTGTTTTTATTGTCATAAAGTGAACGAGACGGGCGTGGCCATTATGAAGTGACCTGGCACAGATGCAGTGCAGTGTTGAAGGAAAATAGTAACAAATAAGTAGTAATTATCTTCAGTCAAACACTTCCTCGCCCGTTCACCGAGACGACCAGTTTAGGTCTCTTATACCCGGTAATTTTACTTGTCCTCATCCCAAAACACACAAGTGCAAATCACTCTTATTTCACGGAACGATATTTGGCACTGCGGTGGTACCTACCTAGACGACAGAGTACCTCATCTTCATTTAGTAAACTTTACATAACTGAAGACAGTCACTAATGCCACTTTCAAAATTCCTCTAATGTGCTTATTCCTTTTCCTTCGTCTATTGTCGCATATCCAGGAGATATCTAACAATGATTTTCAATTGTTTCGATTAGTTGCACTTGAGCGATTCTTTGACGAGCACATATCCTTGTATCATTCGTATCTCCACAGTTATCCTTTTTATGAATTCTTCGAGTCCAATAACTTGACCCCAATATAATTACGGTCTTGTATATTTTGCGTTAGGTAACGCTTCCTAATAATTAAGTATAATGTACAATCTTCCAAAAAGAGTTTTTCTATAGTTCCGAGCTCAATGCACTGACTTAGTATTTAGACGCCCATCAAATTAGCCATTTTATATTCGATGAGCATTCGAGAGACGTTTAAGAACATTGACCTTATTGTAACGGACTATAAACAGTTGACAGCACATTTAAATATACATACTTATATGCCTGCAATTAAACGGATCGCATCATACACTTGAGCATAAGCGGGTCGGTGATTATCATGTTTGATGTTCTGAGGGAATACTGCGGGGAAAGACAGCGGAAGTCGTTTGCTTTATATTTATAGCGGTACAAGTTACGGCTGAAGTCTTGGCTGGTCTTAGCAGGATCGTTTGAATCAATCTGCGAGTCGATGGACCAGCACGTACTGCTTGCTATTTATAAATTGCACGTATTGTAATTCGTATCATTTGATGGCAGTGTTCCTGTATATGAAGTAGTTAATACAATGTTATAGAACATTATTACAATAGTTTGATATCTCATCTCATGATAGTCGGTTCTTTCGGAGCTTGCGCCCCGAAGCCCAGGGTCCGCTTTCCGACACTTTCCACGATCTTTAGCATCCGTAACTGTTAAATATTATAGTTATGGATATTTTATCCTAAAAGTAATCAAACATAGGGTAACATTTATGTATGGCTTTCGAGGGGGGGGGGGGGGGGGGGGGGGGGGGGGGGGGGGGGTCATTAATGACACAACACATGGTGTTATGGTTGAGAAATCGGTTATGAAACTTAGTTCCGGCCTTGATTTCTGTGCAATACAAAATTTTGTATGCAACACAAGTCTTTAGTGACCTGTTAAAGAACGTATTCGTTAAATCGGGTTGGTTTTAGAGGCCATTTTCCACGTTTCACGTGTTCTGTATTTAACTAAATCGTGGAACATCATTTAACGTTTCATATTCTAACATCGAACAAACCAACGAACATCGTCTATTCGATACTACTCGATACCGACCGCAGTGAGTTTTATTTTCAGCCAGAGCAAACAATTAACTTTTAAACAAAAATACTTTGATATCTTACTGGATAGCTGTCCGGGTATTTTTTTCACGGATACAGTTTTGGTAATATCTTTCCAATTTACATGATTTATGTCCATTTTGCATTTGATATATCGCACCTTTCGTATACTAGGGACATCAAATATAGCGTTTTTGACCGCTCTGATAAAAGAGTCAGATAGTGCATGAACCGCTACACTTAGGTTTGCCTTTTTCTATTTCCGAGTCAAGTGTTCGTTTTAGATAATGCTGGGACTAACTTATTTGCGATAAGTGATTCATATTTCGTCTTTTTATTTACAGAAGAGATGTATACGGTCACTGCGGTGTCAGTGCAAACGGAATCATGTTAGGCCTCTTTTTCAAATTAAGATTCTTCCCTTACCACCGGGGACTTGTACGAGATTTTATTTAATTTACAAAAAAATGCTAAAGTTCACAAAAAATATTGAGCAGTAGACGTGGCTGGTACACGAGTACCCGTGGACCAGCTTGGCTTTACCCCCAGCAGCCACTAACTTGCTTTACTAGAAACAGTATACAGTATTGTGCATTCGAATTATTTTATTTACTTGGGCGAATTATATTCGGAAGCATGCAATTTAAATGTTTTTTAGAAGAATTATTTTGGGGAAATTTTGATGACAACTGCTTTTTGTGACATAAAGATTTATAAATACTGCCGTGATCGAACCATAAAACATTTTGTCTAATTTCTAACTTTATTTTAAATACTAACTTGGACTTACTTCGTTTTGACTTATATATATTATTGGTTTTTTTAGTTGACTTACGACCTCGCATGTACTTTAATTATTAATAACTCACATTACTTAAACTGCTTATTGTTCATTTCGTACTGCATTTAATATTATGATTTTACCATAGTTATTAAGTACACATAAAATATGGCATGACGACAAACATTTTGCACATGCGAGTAGATCGCTACAACAAGTATGTTGCCAAGTTTAGTAGGCCTTGAAAATGGTATTGGACCAAGTTTTTATGCAAATAAATGTTTATTTATTATTATTATAAAACGGATATACTCTTAGATCTATAATATTATTTTGCAATAATGTTTCTACATTTATTTATGACTGTTTTGTGAGACAGAAGCGCTCAGATCTTCAAACGCGTTTTCCTAAACAATCATGTTTTTTCGAATTGTGCCCTATAAATGAAAGCCTCATTTGATAGATTGATGAGTCTTCCACCTAGTAAAAAAAAAATAGGTAAAGGTTAGCATAAATGCTAATCTATATTTATTGCTCCATGTTGTTACTATTAAGTTGTCAACCTGTGTACCAAATAAATAAATAATTAAATGTGTCGTCAGTTCTTTGCAGTTTTATTAAGTTTAAATGAAACAATTAGTACATTGAAGCAGATCAAAAGAAACGCGATATTCGTAGAGTTTACCATAGCTTTTATCGTAGCTTTTAACTCGCGGTCCGTCGTCGCCTTTTCCCTAATTAAGTGACAACGTTTAATTATAAATAATCACTATACAGTGGAGACAGCTTTACAGAATTAGCTTGTTAACAGATTTGCTTGTTAATAAAGTTTTGAAACTATAAAAGGAGGTTCAAATCAACTTTTTAATCGTTAACTGTTTTAAAGAAAGAAAGAAAATTGTTTATTCGGTGCACAAATTTACAATACAATCCACATTCTAAACTTAATATAAACAGTAAAAAGTTGAAATAAGGACGAAAGCATTACTCAGATGTGTCGCGGCACGAACGTACGAACGCTAGATCTTCCGTAGATATCTGTATTGAAGCGGGACAGAGCTCACGCTGAAGTTATAAACACTTATAGTTGCATTTATATCCTACGTTGTTTTAAATCTTGGAATACAAATGATTCGCAATGAGTGAATGAAACATTCTTCAAACCTTTTCTACTGAGAGCTTACGTTGGATTTGATGCATAAAAGTATCGCAAAAGTCATGATGACAGAATCGTTACCCTTTAAAGGGTTAACAAAAGTCCGCGACAACATATGTCTATCTTTTAGGTTTAGCCCAAGTTAATTGCGCAGGTTTTATAACATGGTATTCCAAGTATATTTAACCTAATATTTAATTATTACATAATTTTGATAAATGTTTTGACGTGAAACTCTGCTCTGCTCTTACCTATCTAAAACTATAGGAGACCGTTACATATAACCCGTGTCGGACGTTCTACAGTGATTTAATTTATCTAGGATTTAAGACTATAAACTACAATAAAGAAGTGTACTTGGTTATAACAGACTTAGAAAAGCAGACCTTTTAAATTAGTTAAACAATAAACTATGTAACTAGGTGCA
Organism: Leucinodes orbonalis; assembly: GCA_019425675.1. NCBI lineage: Eukaryota > Metazoa > Arthropoda > Insecta > Lepidoptera > Crambidae > Leucinodes > Leucinodes orbonalis. The sequence goes on from PQWD01002970.1 coordinate 5,923, forward strand.
CAATCTCACTAAAAAAATCCGTCAGTTGGGCAAAATTTTGATTCATATCAGTTGGCTCGTTGTATGTGGTTTGGCGTATGCTCTTCTTTGATTTTGTACCCTTTTAATGACGCCTAAAGGTCAACATTTTAATGAAATTTGTATGAAATAAATGTAACATGTGTCAAGTGGCTTGTATATATTTGGTGGATATTTTTTCGTGATTGTGTGAGTTAGTTTTTTTACTAAGACTTGAAATCTTTTTTTGTAATCTGTACTAGTACTTTCTTAATTGAGTATATTATTGGTCGGATTAAATCTGAAGGTTCACTTTATTAAACCCTTCAGTCTGGATTAACGCTAGAAGCCCATGGGAAGAATTATTCAAAAATTTGATACGACTAATCAAACAATATTAGTTATGGATGTAACATCTCATAATTAATAAACTTTCTCAATGTTCAGAGCACAGAAGCCCAATTAGATAAATACTATTAAAGTTAATTAGTAGCTCTTAATTTTAACGGTTAATGATTTATTTTTGTGCTGCGGCGGGCGTTTGCCCTGTACTTTTATGATATGTTTTAGAATGTGGTTGGGTAAGATATTCATGATAATATTAACTTTTGGTACATTCGATTTCTAAAACTAGCTTTGCCTGAGACTTTGTTGCGTGTAAGGGAGTACACTTGCTAAGCTACGGTTAACTGCAGTACTCGGTATTTGGTGAGTAAAAACTTTATTTTTATATTAAATACGTGTGAATAATTATTCATTCAATTTTTTATTGGGTTTTGATATTCACATTATACGTATAAAGTGCGATTATTATTGGACACAACATTGAAATGTTTTTTGCCACAAACACGTGGTATTAATATTGTATCAACATTCAAGTACAAGGCGGTAGTTTTCACCTGACTCAGGTATTTTAACGACTTCAAAGCAGGTTCTCTTAAAGTCTTGACTACACAAAGTAGTCTTGTGTTATTGCATTATTTTTAAAGCAAAATTAAAGTTTTTGATACTGTACTTCAGTAACTTAGGCACGTATGTACTACAAGCTCGCGTACATCGCGATGTTGTCATTGCTTCGGCCAATGACATACGTCAGAACACGTGGCATCGAGCGCGGCATTCTGGGACTTACGGTGCGCGCGCAAATGGTAGGGGGGCGGGGATTGATATGGTGACGGCTTATTTATGATGAACAGTTAGTGAGATACAGTGAAGGTGTATTATAAAATATACACGTAGAACGTTACTTAGTGTAGTATGTACTATGGCTGTAACTTTTTTAAGGCAAACGTTAAGGTATTATGCTCGGTTATACTAGATAGTGTAAGAAACAAGCCAGGGCCGGTTGTAAATAAATGGAGCTAAGTGTTCCCTTGGTAGTGAACCAACGGCCCGCTTTATGACATTTCTACCAGAACACACAATGCATTGAAAGAAAGAAGCAAAGAGAGTAATATGGAACAAATAAAAAACAATACAGAATTACAGAAATCTTAAAGGCTCAGTTTGTCAAACGGACCTCACTCAGAAAGGCCCTGGAACCAAATGCATGCTGGACGTGATTTTCATGAAGCCCTTTTTGGTTACAACACTAAAATAACTGATTACAAATAAATAGTATTTTAAAAATTAGACACGGAGCTATGAGTTTGACGCAGCGCAACATTTATGTTAAAACCACCATGAATTGATATAAAACAAGCCCTAGGACATGTATTGACAAATTTTATTTATATATATACACACGCTATTCAATATATATATAGAACATTAAAATTACTACACATACATTAGATTTGTTATTTAATTGAGATACACTGGCTTTTTTCAAAACCTTTTAATATTTTTCACAAAAATATTCTTACACCAAACAATTACTTCTTTTCAACATACACAAATCGACACTCACTGTTCATAATCAATCAACGTATTTTTTCAATACTCAAAATTAATCCTTTTTTTCTTACCTAATATTCCCGACATACATATAATAACATACACCTATACAGTTATATATTGTAACATATATACATACACATACCTAACTATACATACCTATACCCATACATATATTGCATTGCCAGCCCTTTAAGTGAAAACATTTGTATTATTTTTTAAATAAATGGTGCCAAGGGAACTAAAGACCAGTTGGGTTGTGTCTTTCTAAACTATAGTCTGAAAATTCCTGGGTTGTGTTTAAACAGCTAAGCCTTGTTGAGGAAAGCGGTGAAAACTTAGGCCAAGCAAAAAAAATCTAGCCCTCTAGTTTATGTTTGACTCAATTTCTGGTTGGTCTGACATATGTAGGTTTGATCCTTACTAAACCCATGGGCGAGAGTTCGTTTTAAACAGCAACAATCCAAATTTGTCTGGTACAATGTTATTAAGTATTTATTATATATCATTGGTCTGGTATATAAGACTGTGGTGTATTAAATATGATTATATAGTCATGGAAACATCGCAAATGCTAAACCGCTATAATTTATCCTTTCGACCACACAGCTAAGTCGTCCAATCTGTCTCTGAGTTCGCATTGATTTTGTATAGATGCGGACATCGCAGATGCGCTCGGGCAATCTCTTTAGCGGAATTGTTGCATAAAAATTAGATAAATGAAACGAGTTATTTTCGAACTGGGTCCCTCATCAGTTTGATGATGCGTCTGCATTTGAGCTAGATTTTGTCAAGTTTGTTTTATGTTAGTGTCGCAGAACTGTTGGCAAACAAACAACAGAGTATAAGAATCTATTTGGGCATATCTACCAAGTGTCGTTTAATTAATTATTAACTTATAGAAAATTAAATAGTTATAAGTATCACCATTTAACTTGGTGTGATGATTTTATTACCGATTCTATTAAAGACGAAATAATGAATATCGTTTTCGTTATAACAAACCAATAGTTAAGAATTTATTTAAAACATTGTATTAGCCCACAGAGTGCCCAAATGGACAACAAAGCAAGCGGCCTAAAATGTGATAGTAAGATTTACAACAAAAATTCTTAGATCATTTATATTTGGCGCTCAGATCTGTAGGTGCTAAATCAGATCAATATCATATTCGCACAGTACACACTGTGTACAATAAGAACATTTGACTGTGAAAAAACAAGCCAATTATTTTCGAAATGCGTGGAAGAGCTGCCGAAACAAATTACAAAATACGTGTGTGATTAACAGTGTACTATCCTGTACGGTCAAAATGATCTTCAACTATATTTGCTGCGCAGTTGAAACAGGATGTTAAAAAGATTAAACCTTTAACCTATTAATTTATTAATAAGTGCCTACTTGCTTGTTGAATTGTGTCAGTCTAAAAAGATTTTGCAATGTTGTAAAGTGTGTGTTTAATAATATGGGGTGGTTCAAATTTCAGTGTACCGATTTTAAATGGCAAAGGTTTTAGAGCCGTGATTACAAAAACAACCTTAAAGGTTAAAATAACTAATTGTTCATATTGTGTCACGTCCTAATTATATATCAAGCTAAGTCCAAATTATTGAAATCTGTACACAATGAATGATTGTTCTCCTGCATGTCTTAATTATAGTGAGATGTAGCAAAGAACTCATTTATTAGCAACTCATTATATATCAAAATGTCGATTAAACGTACGACATCAGTGCTGACTGTAATTGCCTTTAATGGCTATTAGTGGTGTGTATCTGGGAAGTCTAATGTTGAATCAAATTATAATTAGTTATACTGATATATTCTTAATTGTATTAATAAAAATATTTTGTGTATATTATAACATAAGGTTTCTATATTTCTTGTCTATATGTCTGTCTTCGATTTAATGGTACTATTTTTGGCATGGAATAATCATTTTTGTGTTCTACGTTAGGGAGTGGTTACTGGTACTTTGATATTTTTTTCCTAATGTTGGTTTAACATAACTGTATTATAATACTAATCTTTGTAACTCAGTGGTGTATTAATATATATATTAAAACATTGGTTCAATAGGTTCAGAAATGTGTGTTTGTGTTATAGTACTAGAAACATCCATATATCTATATGTCACAGCCCATCTTATATAATAACCAGGAAGGCAGTTCTGGTGTTAAATCCTAATTATCAATCTATATTATTAAACAACAAAACCACACAAATTTATTTATTCTTGTTAGTTTATACGTAAAGTGAGTGAAGTATTCAACACAGAACAATCCAGTACTAATTCTCTAAAATAATTCTATTTATTACCAGAACTGCCGTAGGTCTTAAAACCAAACTTCACACAATTATAACGATGAACATACTTGTCACATTTCATACGAATCATAATTTACTGACGAGACATGGTTAAATGATAACATTAACGGATAATTGAATTATAGATAGCAGATTACATGGTATTTCGCTCGGACCGCAAAAAGAGAGGCATGTGGCCGTGTCGATGGCGCGGCGAGGGCGTTACTGTGGCGTGCGGCGAGCGCTCTGCGCCGCTGCCGCACCCGCGCCCTCGCCCCCTTCCCTCCCATCATGATCAAAGGTATTTTTGAATCCAATTTAGCGAAACGATTCTTTCTCCATAGCTGCAGTTATATCCCGCAATCAACAACAGTCAGACTTATTTTGGATACATTTCACTTTTTAAAAAACAAAACTACTTAGTTTAAATAGTAAAGGAATGAACTTTATTATTACTGGGACTTTAATCTGCCTGATTGTTGTGGATCTGGGTCCAGCGCGTAAACCCTATAATCACACTTAAGTACTATTTAATAGAAAGTCAAATACATGTTAATTTATTAGTGATCTGTTGTCCAAGGTACTTAATTGCAATCAAATAATGCCATTAAAAAATCATAATTAATAAAACTTGGACCTTTGTTTCACTAATATAATGAATACTGTCAAATAACACCATACCCAACTCATTTGGTTTGCCCCCCGATAAACAATCACCCGCATTCTGGGTATTCAGTTGCCAATTGGAAGTGACAAGTTCATTAAAACGACAACCATACTACAAGTATGTTACAGGAACGCTGATTATATTAAAATACAACAAAATTTATGCTCGGAAATTATTGGAGATGCCATTATTAAAAATTTTTAGAAGCGGATGAGGCTGTCTCACCTAATTTCCTCTCGTTAAATAGTACAACAGGTTATGAACAACTATTCCATGAACTTGTTAAATCAAACTCAATACCCGGTCATGGTTTACCCCAAAAGTTAATTAGAAATTTATAAAGAAAAAAACAAAGCTTTGGACAGCCGACGAAAAAAATTATAAAACCGATATATAGTTACAAAGTTTGTTTCTATTACTTAGATTTCTGGAATTAAAACTCAGTCAAAAATACTGCTCACAAACGGCTATAGGAGAATGTTGAAAAATGTATACGTAACAACATTAAATACTTTTGATGATATGTCACAGCCGTTAGACTCCTACAAGAGATTCCCACGAGTGTGCGTTATAAGAACCTCAGGTGTCGTGGGAATATCGAGGAGACGTTGTTCATTTGTTCCTTGTACTTCTGAATCTGTTTTTCAACCTTCTAACGTAACTAACGACGAAAACTTGAATGTGAATCCTAAGGCCCATGGATCAGAACGTTGTTATAAATAATATTTGTTTAAAACAAGGACCTGAAATCTTTAGAGTGTCTCCGGGAACTGTGTGATGTGGCAAGTGAGGATGCGGGACTATACAAACATACCAGGCAAGATCTTTTCAAAGAAACAAGCTAATGATATAGATGAGCATACTATTTTACCTAAATTCAATAAATGATTTAAAGATGGCCACTTTCCTAGTATTTGGAAAAGCGCTCGCATCAGTCCCAGTTCATTAAGGGAGGTTTCAAGATCATGAGTCGGAGAACTTACGTCAAATTTCCCATCCTTCCGGTACCTCAAAAGTATTCGAAGACTAGTTTCATGATGTCATCTATCCTAAAGCTACATAATAACATCTTACAACAACAAACAAGGCGGTTTGTTAAAGACGCTCCACTGATCACAAATTTTTAAGTTATTTAACTGATTCTTCATGGGATGGACAATGAATAAGCAGTAGAAGTATTTATCTTGATTTCGTAAAGCTTGTCGATCGCGTAGACACAAGCTGCGTTTCTCGACAAAATAGTTCTTTTAATGGCATTAAGGGTAACCTCATTAGATGGTTCAAGTTCTTATAACGTAACAAATAGAACTCAGAAGGTGTTATAGGAGGTTATTGAGTCACATTAGCTGATAATCAGCTCGAGAGTTCAAACAGGGATCAATTTTAAGGCCCTCTATTGTCTTGTCATCTTCATTAATGAACATCGATAAGTGTTTTATTAACAGTAAATTCCATATTGTAAATGCTGATGATCTCAAAATGTATACCATACGAATCAATAATTCATTCAAGATCATTAACCTGCTTCAAGAAGACTTGAAGATTCAGCTGAGTATTGTCTAGAAAATAAACTACAACTTAGTCTAGAAAAGGTGCAAAAACCATACTTCAGGTAAAAAAAGGAATATCAGTAATTTACTTACTCACTTTAGTAATAAAAAATTTTAAAAACGGATCAATGACATCAAGGATCTAGTATAACATTAGATAGTAAACTACACCTTAATTATTCACATAGAAAACATCATGTTTAATAAAAGCTTTAAGATGTTATGCTTCGTAATCGCGATCAACAATTAACTTTAGAACCAAAATACAATGAGTTTACCTATATAAATCCCTTATTACGTCCTCAACTTGAGTACCGACTGTGGCTATATGGAACCCATTATATAATAAATATGACCAAAAGTTATTGAAGTTGATACAAAAAAAGTTTCTCCGTCGCTATGTTTTTATAAGTTTCACGTCAGCGGTGTTCAATTACACAGATCTTTTAATTAAAATTCACTTAAAGACTTTAAAATCCAGGCTCCACACACTGTGTGAGAAGCAATGCTTCTGTACGATTTATGCAACAACAAATATGACTGCATGAATATCATGGTAATATAAATTTACTCTGTACCCTCCGTGCCCAGCGGCGGTTTCATCGCCGCCAAGCCTAATGTTGCAGTTGGTACACCTTCGTACTTAATGCACCTGCATTAGATGCCACTGAGAGAATGCTTGAACGCATAATAAGCTGTTTCCAAGCAAGACCTAGATATGTTAGTAAAATAAAAAATGTTAAAGCACACTCGTATAGGAGACAGGTGACTTAGTGTTCAATTAAACATCAGATTACATCACAACTATACACTACAAGTAAGCACACTAACTGTATATTTTATATATTATATTTATTTAGTATTACTCTTATCTATTGCTTATTACATGAAGAATTATAACACTTATATTCAGACACAAAATATACTTTTGTTATTATGGAATATTATTTATTTATGCAAATAAATTGATAGTTATGTAGGGTATTTATTATTTATTATGCAAATTAACTTATTTTATTGCTGTTGTACAGACCCTGTATATATATAGCATTGTACTAGCCCAAATAGATGTTTAAATGGGTTTCACGAGATGTAAACTGAAACACTATCTGTGGCCAAGCAATGCTGTGGTTTTGTAATGATATTATTTTTAAATTAAGGATGGTTTTTGTAAAATGTATTACATACCTGTTGGCTACAAAAATAAATTAAAAAAAAAAAAAAAAAATGTATAACACGTCGAGTAAACCTCGTCACTGTAAATAGTAAAACATCAATTAATTTCTTCATTCAGGTCTTTTTCCATTATGGCTTTTCCCCATTCAGCAATTTCTTCCAATCATGAACCATTTAATCATGAAGTATAAAAAAATATTAAAATATCACTATAATTACACAATATATTATTATAAATTATTTATAAATTTATTACTTTATATTGTACTACATATTGGAACGCAACAGACTTTTAAATTTACAAACTTTTTATTTTATTTCTTACAATGCAACGATGCAGTCGTGCACCCGAGCCAGACTTGCATCAGACATGCGAGGTATCTCCAAGCGAGTGCAGTCTATTGTGGGCTCGTCGACGAAAAAGGGACCAGTTGCGCCGATTAAGAAATTCAGTTACGATTCATATCGGCGCCGGCGTCCAAGTCCGCTTATAATTCTGCTGTATGTTTTAGTCGGTACATCATCATTCAGCTCATTAAACGTCCCCACCGAGGGGCACGAGCCTACCCGCTTATTAGTGTGATTAGTCCTGCTTAGTCGTCCACGCGGGCCAAAAGTGCGGAGTTGGAACGACTTCACCAAACGAACCTTCGAATCTCTTCGCAGGCGTGCATGAAGGTTTCCTCACGATTGTTTTCTTCACTGTAGAGCATCGGATTAACGTACATATTATTTCCCTTCGAAGAATTTGAAAAACATTGGTACGTGTCGGTGATTTGAACCTCAGCCCTTCCAGGTAGGAGGCGACAGTCCACACCACTGAGCCAGCACGACTCTCTATAATTCGGTACATAATTAAAAATAATCGTAATAAATAAATTATCACTTACATTGACAGCGTCATGTAGCCCCAGTTAAAGCAAGGGGCTTGTACTTATGAGTACTTAACAACGTACAAACATACTTGTCTTTTATAAAAGACAGGCTGCAACCATGCAGGTATATGCTTTTCTCTTTTATGAGGGCGCTAAGGGCTTGCGTTACGAAGCTAACGAACATAAGAAGGCATATTTACACCGTTAAATAATTAAACAATTTGTTTATCAATACTTTTTACATTAAGTTCAAAAGATCACTTTTGTCATGAAATACGCCATAGACGAAGTTTGTTTACTAGAAAAACGCTTCAAGTACCAATATAATCGTTGGGAATTGTCATTTGGCCTAAGAAATACAATATTGGGCTGGAGGTGAGTCACGAGGGATGGATTGATTTGTAGTTTGTGCTAAGATGCCTTTCTGCAATCATACGAGTACCAACAAAGATTTGGGTTACGCTTCCTTATAAGGTATGTCGGCGCTCTACCAGCTTATAGGCAAATTCGGAAGTATTATAAATTGTGCAAAAAATATTGAGTCACACATGTGGATTTTGTTCTAAAAAATGGTAACAGATGTAATCTTTAGCTGAGCTTTTTCGTCACATAGTTTTCATAAATCATTGAAATATTTTAATACCGTTAACATTTAATTGAATCTGCTGCTAATTTGGAGTGAATCAAGTTTGGAGAGAAAGTCCGGCAAAAAACTTTTGTTTTGTTGATTTTCAATGGTTTTTGTTCGCAAAAAGCAATATTTAATCCTTCTAGGATTATATAAAATTTTTCAAATCTTCACAAAATTAAAACTAACACTTCTAAATATCAACTATTTCTGTTAAAAAACAATCTTCATACATATTTCAGATCGTCCTTGACAAGTGCTGATTCTTGGATGCAGAATGAAAATAAAATTTCATTGAGTCATTCAATTGGTTTAAATATATTGCGCCCCACATTTCGCCCGTTGGAATATTATACGTGACATGCCCAAGGTTAAGCTCATTGCGATGGTTGGGTGAATAAAAACCAATATGAGTAAATGTATTATGTAATGCGACAATTCGACATTGCAAATTGTCTACAGTGTTTATTAGCAATTATGATATACATGAATCAGTTTTGTCATGATCTTAATTATCATGTTTATTTTATAAGATACCTTTATTGTACTGTGTTTTTTAAGATAAAAAAAGTTATTCTATACTTTTTCCGAAATAATTACAAAATTCGACGCAGCCTTCTTGTTTATCGGTACTTTATGTTGTAAAACGGTTATCGGTGAAACTGCAAAATGTCACCTGTTCACAGTAAAATAGTCCAATAAAGCTTTTAAACGGTTTTTAAATGTGTATAATTTACTCGCAAGCCAAAGCTTCGCCTAACGACACTCAGCGCAGTCCGTATTAACAAAAGAGTACAACTTGAAAGCCTTGAAAAGATAGTAAATAAGTAAAGATAAAGATTTGAATTGAATTTGTTCATCCATTTCCCATGATAGTAACGGCCTTGACTTTGGTAACAATTAAAGAGACAAGTCGCTATTGCTATATAGTTTATGACTTTCAATTGTGGAAACAGTCAGCATTTTATCAGGATTCGACAAATGATAAAGCCGTATCATTTTATCTGCTTGATTGCTGAATATGACGTCACTAGTGGTGGCTGACGATCCAATAACGGGCAATCATCTCGTTAGCTCATAAGGAACCCGGCACTTAACCTCGTCTAGTACGAAAATAATCGACAATCAATTTTATTGAACATAAGATAGCCAACATAAGTGTTAAGTGTAAAAGAGACAAACTAAGTGTTTCAATACAAAAGAAAGAAACAAAATACGGGAGTTGATGATATTTTTACTGTCGATCAGTCCACGTGGCGATCTATATGTTGATTTGAATTTTTAATAGGCAATTTGTCGGTCATTCACTGTGTTAGAAGTACCTGAACTTTATTGGTTAACCCTTTCCGAGGCCATGTTTTTTTTATTATATCTGATTCATGATAAAATTCTATTATGTCGTTCAATAATAATAAGCAATAAAGGACGCTTACGTACAATAATCGAGTTAATATGACATGTGTAACTCATAGTTTTATGTATATACATACTCGTATTATGCTTAGGGATCGACGGCTTAAAATGTAAGAAAAGTGGCCAACGTTCGAAACCTGTAAATGTCATCGACTGGTCATAATTCGGAAGGTCGTCCATTGTCTCCTGCGATAGTAGGTCGCTAGGTGCGCGCGCGCATCGGAGCCAGCGTACATAGCTTTGGTAAACTGACGTCATCATACGCATGTATTTCCAGCCAATTTAAACAGACCGGTGAAAGGTAGGTCACTGGTTTGAGTCTGGGAATGCGCGCTGATTTAATTTTTAATGTTTGTTACATATATTATACTAGCAAGCAACGTATTTTTTTAATGTAACGTATTTTTTTTCGTTCACGCCAAAACGGAAAGACGTTATTTGTTTAGTTTAAGGGATAGAGAGTGACATAGGCTACTTTTTGTCTAATAATAACCTCCCTGAAATGAGGAGTCGAAGTTTGTATGGAGAAATTTATTTATTTATTTATTCGTACATAGCGTGAAAAGAAATCTGGAATTTTAAGGTAGAAATCCAAAAATTGGTATATTTTTTACAACAAATAGTTACATCAAAAAACCCTACATCTGTTTTTATTCGAAAATCGACTCCCAAAAGGCGGCGGTCTAACAGAATTAGATGTTTTCAAGGTACGAGTAGGAAACATTAAATATGGTTAGAGCTAGTTTATTATTAGTAAATTTGCAGTCGACAAATACTTTAAATTGTTCTTAAAATACATTAAAGGAATAATAGCAAGGATCTAGTTTTGTCCGACGCTCTTACGGTGAAGGAAAAACATCGTGAGGAAACCTGCGCACGCCTGCGAAGAGATTCAATAGTTGTGCATGAAGTCGTCCAACCCGCACTGGGCCCGCGTGGACGACTAAGGCCTAATCACCCTATACGGGTAGGCTCGTGCCCCTCGGTTAATGCGTCCCCAACGTTTAATGCGCTGATGATGATGATTTATGTTTAATAGTAGGTAAATACACGTTGCCATTGAAAATCATTGCGCGTGAATAAAAACGCGTCATCGGCCTTGATTGAATTACATCATAACTGCAATCGCATTCCAGTAGAGCCAAGACGCGAGGATAGGCATGTTCAATGGTTGCATTTAGTGCACGTGTTCAATAAAAACGACATCCACTTAGTCGCTAGGTGGTTGACTCGATACCGAGTCGTCTAGGTAGGAACCACGCAGTGCCAGATATCGGCCCGTAAACAGAGTGTTATGTGCTTTTGTGTTTAGGGATGAGGGCACTGTAGCTATTAAAATTTCCGGGTATAAGAGACCTAACATCTGCCTCTGGTGTCGGGTGCAGTGCGGCATTAACGGAGAATAATTACTGTCTATAGTTTGTTGGTCTCCTTCAATATCGCTCAGTCATGGTCAGGCGTATCACTTACCATCAGGCTAGCGTCTGGACCTTTTGTACTTTAACATAAAAAAAAACACTAAGTCAGCCGAAAGGGTTCGTTAAGTACGTAAAACTTTTGTCCCGAAAACTGCTATGCTATGCTTTAGCATAAGAAGGTCTATATTGGTAATTCACCCAAGTGTCTTGATTATATAAACGACATTTTGAATCTTCGTACATAGACGACACGCGTTTCTAAATTAAAAATATGCAAGGTTTATCTATGATATATGAGTAACCTTGCATAGTTGAATAGCTCGAGTAGACCTCGGAGTCACTGAACTATCAAAATATGTTTGTTACAAAGTTATTTACTAGCACAGAGTCGGCCGGGGTTCGCACATGATAAGCTTGAATTATGCAAACGCGTGCATCTTGCCAAGTAAACAACCTGGACATTCGTTGATATAGAAACTTGATGTAACTCACTTGCTAACTGAGATTAGTTGTGTGCACAGACATAACTAGTGGGGTATGCAATCACATATATACATTTGATTGCGTTTTGTTTTAAAAATATTATTGTAATTAAAATCAGATATCATCAATCTGATCTGCCAATAACTTTAAGAATTAAAACATTTCTTTGTATTGGGTACTTTTTCAATTATCTATATAAAAAGGGAACTGTATAAAAGAAGGGGCACTAAAGTCAGAATACGGGAGTATATCCCAGTCTGACTGCGGAAGTCCAAATACTTTTGTATGTTTATAAGCATTAGTTTTATAAGCGAATAGATTAAGAACATTGTTTACTTTTGGAAAATAAATTATTATTATTATTATTATATTTGTAACAAGCAAATTAAGAGCATCAGTGGCTCAATGGTGTGGACTGTCGCCTTCCTACCGGGAGGGCTGAGGTTCAAATCCCGACACGTACATTGGTACGTTGATACAAACACATTGGTGTTTTCGAATTTTCGAAAATATATGTACGTTATCCGACGCTCTTACGATGAAGGAAAACATCGTGAGGAAACCTTCGTGCACGCCTGCGAAGAGATTCGAAGGTTGTGTGTGAAGTCGTCCAATCCGCACTTGGCCCGCGTGGACGACTAAGGCCTAATCACCCTATACGGGTAGGCTCGTGCCCCTCGATGGGGACGTTTAATGAGCTGATGATGAAGCAAATTATTTATAGAAACACAGGGTATGCACTACTATTTGCCAATATGGAGTGCATTGTCACTTGTATCGAATCTTTCCATCATTAGAATAAGGAACTATGTCGCAATATAATTTTGTAACCATAGAATATTAACAATACCAAAACGTCACATTGTGTCATAGATGATTCAAGAAGCTTACAATCGACCTCGTACCAAAGTCAATTTGTACAAACGACGTGATTCCGTAGAGATGATGTCACTGTCACTGATAATATATTAATAAATAGGTGTTGTAAGCTCATGATGTCAACGTGAATTGATCTCAATACAATGGTGAGCACATGCCGGCTAGGGCCGATCGTAAATCATAACAATTATGACAGTTCCCAGCTAACGATTGTTGGTATCAACTAAATGATAATTGACCCTAATATTTGTTGCTTAACATTGAGAGTCCAAAATCATAATGTATCGACATGGCGTTTGAAGAGTGACACGGTATACTGAAAATAGCTTTTATTTATTTATTACTTCTTTGTTGGTACAGACTTGCCAGCGACATATAAATATACAATACAATTTATATGAATCATGTCTTTACAGGCAAATACAACATTGAAAAAATTGACAATAAATTTCCCGGGTAATAAATTAGATATGGAACCTACCGAGTAGATAACGTCCCTCTAAAGGTAATAAGCCGCACAGCAAAGCTTTGGGCAGAGCAAAGGTCTGTGTCTCTAATTATTGTTAAATACGGTTCTTTTTACCTAAACGTTTCTCAGCACGCGATGTAAAGAGCAATGATGTAGCAATGTCATTCACATTTATAGATAAGCTCCATTTCACTACAGGAATTAGGACATACTTAATCGAACTTAAATTATCGTTATCGCAGGCAGAATCGACGCCTAAATGACTAGTTGAGAGAGACAGTGAAAACGCGACGTATGTATGCGGAAATAACTACAATTAGTTATGAATTCAAAAGTGCATTTTCCCAAATTTTATTTTATCATCATCATCAGCTCAATAAACGTCCCCACCGAGGGACACGAGCCTACCCGTATAGGGTGATTAGGCCTTAGTCGTCCACGCAGGCCCAGTGCGGATTGAACGACATCACACACAACCTTCGAATCTCTTCGCAGGTGTGCATGAAGGTTTCCTCACGATGTTTTCCTTCACCGCAAGAGCGTCGGATAACGTACATATATTTTCGAAAATTCGAAAACACATATATTTGGTACGTGTCGGGATTTGAACCTCAGCCCTCCCGGCAGGAAGGCGACAGTCCACACCATTGCGCCACCGACGCTCTTTCTTTTATTTTATAATCACAATCAAAAGTGTGACGCATCAACCTACTTTGGCTTTCATTCCGAGATAGAACCCACTGACGGTATCATGCGGGGCGTACATATGATTCGCATAATCATTTTTGTTACTGATGGACTGAAAATAGCGAATGATTTTGCGCAACTGACGTAACTCGCGGTATACATGAACGTGATACAAATGCCGATGATTGCAACGCGTTGGCTGAATCACGCGGTCGTAGGACATTGAGTAAACAGTAAACATAGTTTTATGACATTCATTCAAGCTCTATGAAGTCATGATCATTTATAAATGAAAGCAAACATGTTCTTGTGTTCACATAGTTTCGCATTTTAATTATCTTAATAGGTATTACATGACTAGTACCTTAAGGTATTCAATGCAGTTTGCTAAGCCCTCGACAAATTCGTCATCGAACCCGCGTTTTTACACAAACCTGGTGACAACTGCTTCATACTGGGTATAGTAGGTCTTATAATTTTATTTATATTTATTTGACTTGCTGCGCTAAGACTTATTATGATACACTTTTATGTAGAGTTAGCCTTGTTAGATTTCCATATTTCTAATTATATAGATGATGTAATTTTTAAGATAAGTACTTGGATCAGGGCTGGGTATATAAATAGAAAAATGATAATTTTGTTTATCCTCTATAGGCAGACATTTGACCGCCATCTCACCTGATGGCAAGTGATGATGCGGCCGAGGATGGATCATGCCTGCCTAGAAACAGCCTATTCACTCTTGCCTTGAAGACGGGCAGGTTTGTATGATCGGGGAACACGTAAGGAGGCAAAAGTTCCATTTCCGAATTAAACACAGTATATTTACATAATTAAACACAGAAAAATGTAGTGAAACAAATAATCAAGTGACAATGGGAAGGATCACCGCCAACTAGATACAGGATTAGTCTAGTTTAGGAAGCATGGTCCTAAAACTGTTTACATGTTCACTGTAATGACTCCAAAAATAAATTGTAAACCGTTCCCTAATTTCAATATTTTTTTTTTATTATTAAGTTTATTTTTGTCTCTGATTTCTTGTTGCATGTACCAGTGCTAATCTTGTTGGTTGTCCTAATAAATATAGCGATGTAACTCTCTCTTTCCCTAGGATTTTGTTTCGAGATATATTTGGGACTTAGTGTTAAATGTATTTTAAAAGGCATCATATACGAGTAGTGGTGAAAAAATGTCTAGCACTTTGCATTTGCGCAAAGTGAGCATTTTATTTATTGACTACGATTTTTTATATATTTCCTTATTATTAATACTCTAAAATTTCCTCTTCAATGGGATCGTTAACATTGACAAGAACGTTGCTTGTACAGTTCCATTGTAGTACAAAGGGCTCCATCATTTGTATTTATTACTTAGTATGATGAATGCACACCGGGTTATGATGGATAATCAAATGGGTTGATACTTAGTGACAATGGTGATTACTATCATAATCATAGTGATGAATAATAATAGGCCCAAATTATGTTACTGTAAGAAAGAATAGGTCATTGTGTGGTCTGTTGGAAGAAAAAAAATTGAACGATTGGGGTCTAATAGTTTAAGTCCGGATTTCAGCTCAAGGTCAAGTAATGGAACTTTTTGCTAATTTTCACTTATTCGGTTTTGGATGATTGCACATAGAATTTTCTTATTACCCCTATGCTATATTGTGTTATATCTAATTGTAAGAGTAAATGTTAGTGAATTTAATATTGAGAAATGTCATAATAACCTAGAGTCGATCAATTCTGTATTATAAAATTATTAATATTTGCATACTTAAGACAGGCAGAATTGTAGCATGTACCACTCTCACAATATTATATATACACTTTGTAAAACCTATATTCTGGGCCAATAAAGATTCTTATCTTATGCCACTGGAATAATTAAAAATATTTTTATAGAAGAAAAACTCCGACTTTTAAATAGATTCATTGAATCGTTGAATAGTTCATTGAATTATACTCATGCAAAATATCAATCAATTCAGTATCGATCTTTTTCGAAAACATCCCCTCGTTAAACGAATAAGACCGAAGTGACCAACAGGCTTAGTTCCATAAATATAATATATTATCATGACATCATTGTGTCTTACTAGTTCTCACAATCGAGCATGGGGCACCATGCATGTTTATGGTTTCGTCCCACATCGCCGGTTACAGGAAATGCTAAAATTATATCTGGGTTTTAATTTTGCTAGACGTATTGTTACTTTTCCCATAACTAACGCGTTGCAGATTTACTAACAAAGTATGTCACTCGTTATTTAAATTCACATACGTATGGGTTCTGGGAAATGTATTCGTTAGTTGTTATTTGTGCAAAAATATAGACTTGTTGACAATTTTATAGATAATTTTTCAAATACTTTATACTAAATAGTTATTCATGTTTAAACTAAACAAAACTTAACTTTAAGGGTCTTCAGTCTGAGCGTTTTGCTTTCGGGGTTCGAATCGAGACCTTTCGTAAGTTTTCCAACTTTGTGTAAATTTTCAACTTTGTGTAATTTTCCAACTTTGGTAAGGGCATTGCAGTTGAATGAATTGATTGTTTAAAAAGCGATGATTGGATTCATCATATCATCATCATCATTACAGCCTAATTATGTCCACTGCTGAACGAAGGCCTCCCCTAATGATTTCCACGCGGACCGATCCCTTGCAGTTGACATCCATCTGCTACCCGCCACCTTAACCAGATCATCCGTCCATCTGGTTGGGGTCGGCCTACGCTTCGCTTTCCGTTACGTGGACGCCACTCGAGAACCTTTCCGCCCCATCGGCCATCGGTTCTACGCACTATGTGCCCTGCCCACTGCCACTTCAACTTGCTAATCCTCTGGGCTATGTCGGTCACCCTAGTTCTCCTACGGATATCATCGTTTCGGATTTTATCGCGTAGGGAGACACCTAACATAGCCCTCTCCATAGCACGCTGAGCAACCTTGAGTCTATTCAAGAGGCCCTTAGTGAGCGACCACGTTTCGCTTCCGTATGTCATAACTGGCAACACACACTGGTCAAAGACCTTCGTCTTGAGACACTGAGGTATTTTGGACGAAAAGATCTGCCTTAACTTCCCGAACGCTGCCCATCCTAATTGGATTCGACGAGAAACCTCCTTCTCGAAGTTGGACCTACCCATTTGGACTACCTGTCCCAGGTACACATATTCGTCAACAACTTCGAGGACAGAACTTCCAACTGATATCGGTATAGGTACGACATGGGCATTAGACATGACTTTCGTCTTGTCCATGTTCATTTTAAGACCCACCTGTTGAGAAGCTCCGTCTAGGGTTTCGAGCATAGTGCTTAAATCCTCCATGGATTCTGCCATGACTACTATATCATCGGCAAATCGAAGATGAGTGATGTACTCGCCATTCACGTTGATGCCAAGTCCTTTCCAATCGAGCAGCTTAAACATATCTTCCAACGCAACTGTGAACAGTTTCGGAGATATAACGTCTCCCTGTCTCACTCCTCGGTGCAATTGGATAGGTTGTGTAAGCTCTTCATGTACACGGACTGACATAGTAGCGCTCTCGTACAGACATCTCAATACTTCGATATAGCGAAAGTCAATATGGCACCGTTGGAGGGCCTGAAGCACAGCCCAAGTCTCGATCGAATCAAAGGCTTTCTCATAGTCCACAAACGCCAAGCATAATGGCCGGTTATACTCTCTAGTCTTCTGTATAACCTGCCGCAGCGTATGTATGTGGTCTATGGTGCTGAAGCCTTTGCGGAACCCGGCTTGTTCGGGGGCTGGAAATCATCAAACCTACGCGCGAGACGGTTCGTGATGACTCTGGAGAACAACTTGTAAATGTGGCTCAATAGCGTGATGGGTCTATAATTCTTCAGCAAGGTTTTGTCGCCTTTTTTGAAGAAAAGCACCACCACGCCATTGCTCCACGCCTCTGGCGTCGCACCCTCACGGATCACGGAATTAAAGAGCTTCTGAAGGGTCTTAAGCACTGGCGTGCCACCTGCTTTCAAAAGTTCTGCGGTAATTCCGTCTTCTCCGGGGGCCTTATTTCGCTTAAGTTGTTTCAGAGCCATCCTAATCTCGCTCAAGGTGACTTCCGGGATATCCTCAGATAAATGTCGGGTTAACTTAGCTCTCGGGTCTTCGGCTAAGCTTGAAGCGGGAATCTGTGTAGCGGTATATAACTCGCTGTAAAACTTCTCAATCTCCCTCAAAATCTCTGGTTTGATGAGACTACATTTCCACTGTTGGTCTTCAGACTAGTCAGCTGGCTTTGCCCAACAGACATGTTCCTCAAACACCTTGGAACCCTGTTCCGTTCGATCGCCTCTTTAATACACTTTGTATTAAAGCGACGAATATCGCGTCGCAAGGAGCTGGATATACGTCTATTAAGCTGCCGGTATTGTGACGCGTCGTCTGAAGACTGCAGTTTCATCTGTCGTCTTGTCGCCATGAGATCGAGAGTCTGTTGAGATAGTTTATTGGGTCTTAATTTGCGTTGTCCCTTGCAAAACTTAGACCCAACTGTTTGCAGAGTTTCCACTAGCCCGCTATTTATATCGTCCACTGTTACGCAGCTCTCTAGGCATTCAAAGCGATTCTGCAGTTCGAGTTGAAAGCTCTCGGGGTTATTGATTTGAAGCACGTTAGGTCGGAGCGTAGACTTCATCAGGCGAGACCTCTCCAGTTGAACATTAATATTTAACGTGCCTCTTACCATACGGTGATCGCTACCGGTTTTCACCCTGGCGATCACAGAGACGTCGTTAAATATATGTCTTCTGGTGGTCATGATGAAGTCAATCTCATTTCGTGTGGAACCATCGGGACTCAACCAAGTCCACTTCCTCTGCGGCGGCTTCTTGAAAAAAGAGTTCATCATAAAGAGTCCCTCTTTTTCCATGAAATCGGCCAGCCGCTGTCCCCTGGGGTTCCGGTGTCCAAATCCATATTGCCCCACTTTCAACTCACAACCACTTCGAATGCCCAGCCTTGCGTTGAAGTCTCCCATAACGACCGTAAAGTGTGTCTTGGAGGTATGCATTGCTCTGCTGATATCATCATACATAGCCTCCACTTCATCGTCGGAGTGCGATGAAGTCGGTGCGTAAACCTGTACCACCTTCAGCGCATAGCGCTTGGTGATTCTTAGTACAAGGTACGCTACCCTAGCTGACACACTTTCGATCTTCACGATGTTGTTGATGAGAGACTTATGGACGAGAAACCCGACACCACCCTGGGATAGCTGGTCGCCCTCACGGTAGTAAAACAGGTTGCCGGATTGCAGTATTGTGGTATCCTCCCCCTCTCTTCGGACTTCACACAAACCTATTATGTCCCAATGCAACCTGCCCAACTCCGTTTCCAGCTCTAATAGCTTTTCGTCAGTCCTCAGTGACGAAAAGCTATTAGAGCTTTAAATTTAATTTAAATGATTGGATTACGTGCTGATTTTGAAAAGCGCACGTTGTCACGACGATTCCGAATGCTATGTTAGTATGGTTTAAGTTGAAACCTACCAATCTGAATGAGACCTGTGATAGCTTATGCCATATTTCCTACTAAAGGTAAAGTATAGGGTCTTAGTCGTCCATGAGAGCCCAGTGCAGATTGGCAGACTTCACGCACAACCTTTGAATCTCTTAGTAGGCGTGCGCAGGTTTCCTCACGATATTTTCCTTCACCGTAAGAGCGTCGGATAAACATACATATAATTTAGGACTCGAAAAGACATTTATACGTGGTGGGATTTGAACCTGCACCCTCCAGATAGGAAGGCAACGGTTCACACTAATGAGCTACCGTATTTCTATAAGGACTTCTGAATATAATGCTTTGGCATCATAAATTCTTTTTACATATAAGTATAAGTGACATTGGACAAAATTAATGAACTAAAGATTAACTCGCGTAGGTAGGTGATTAATTTACAAAATTATCGAAACATTAAACATAGCGCTTGACATTGAGCTTTTTCCAACTTGGCAATGCAACGACTAACCGATCGGAAACAGCTGGAAACCTGTTATTTAGACTTATTTTGTGCAACGTGCCGTCATACGTCAGTGAATGCATAATTTCATCTGTTTATATACCCATAAATACGAGTATGGTAGGTGTTACAGTCCAATGTCCCCATGGCTATGTTATGTGGACAGAAAGGAAGGAAGCTGACACACTGAAATATATTAGTACATACTAAGAGCATGACAAAATGACGATACGATTTATTTTTATTTCATGGGTAGGCAAAGGAGTAATTTACCTGATGGTAAATGATATACACACGTACACTCGTTACTTTCAAAGAACTACGAGTGAGCTCACCCTACCAAAATAGAGGAAAAGGAGTTATCTAGAAAAGGTTTTGGGCTCGTAACCTCACTCTACGAATTACAATTTACGCGTTTTTTTTCGAACTGACTACTGCTGTTGGCCGCAGATGGCCTTTACAGCTTCACCGGGCAATTGGAAAGTGCAGATGGCTTTCAGTCTGAAAAATTTCACAACGAGCCTTAGGGCGTCCCAGAGTATGACTCAAACCTTTAGGGCGTTACGGGGAGACGTTTCGCGGGATTCGAATCAACGGGCTGCGGGTCACACAGCTGAATGACTTGACGATTCAAAAGTATCTGTAACAGATTTATTTGAATAAATATTTTTTTCTTTCTTTTCTTTTTCCTTACTATTTTCAAATCTCGTGTTAAATCATATTTCCTGTCTTTAATTCCCCGGTAATACTTCATACTTGACACCGGAATTTTAAATTTCTCTTCTTTTTCTTTCCTTCTTATAGTTTGATAGCACTTATGTGAATGTATGTATATAATATTTCATCCAAGGTATATGCGTTGATACTGTTTATATGTATGTATTTGTGTATGTATGTTTTGAAATTATATTTATTGTATTTTATTATTTTTATATAACTTAGGTTCTAACTTTTGCACAGCCCAATTAATCATATTAAGAAACTATCCTCTTCTGAAGGTTGTCTGGAAAAAAATGCTTTTTAGTAATAAGACCGCCTTATTTGTACACTTTTTGTTCTGTCCATGTTTTCCCTTGTAATATGTTTTATGTGCAATAAAGTTTATTATTATTATTTCTTTCAATGCTGTGCTCACTAGACCACGGAGGCAGTTAAACCATGGCTTCAAATTATTAATCTAGTGGTTTACTATGGACCC
Source organism: Leucinodes orbonalis (assembly GCA_019425675.1). Lineage (NCBI taxonomy): Eukaryota > Metazoa > Arthropoda > Insecta > Lepidoptera > Crambidae > Leucinodes > Leucinodes orbonalis. The sequence goes on from PQWD01002970.1 coordinate 27,573, forward strand.
GCGTCATTTGTGATCAGTTGCTTTTGGCAGCAGTTCATTAAGGAATCGATAAAAGTTTACGACATTTCCTGTTGGTCGTGGGTGCTAACCAGATTTTACACAGTCATTGCAGTTATAAAATTTGAGTTATATATTATGTGGTCAGTTTTAGGTCTGAGTTAACGTTGATATGTATGACTTATTGGCAAGGAAAGCTTGCAGAACTATTTATTGTAATCAGTTTCTACTATAACCTTTTTTATTCTATGTATTCACATTTAATTTAATTTATTAATAAAGATATACTTTATAGAAACAATTAGATACTGGATTTAAAGGAATTCGTTGTATTAATTTTAACAAAAAACTGAATTCAATATTTACATTAACAAAATTGAGCAATGCACACATAATTTTAAGTCTATGTTTGTGTAGAACAAAATATTTGTAATTCTGATGGTCAAATTTAATCACAAGTCCCTCTGATGTAGGTAGGTTTTAGACTACAAATAAGATAAAGTTACATGACGACAACATGAAAAGTTTCAAACTGAAGGTAAAGTTCATTGTTTTTTCTTGTCTATAAGTATTTTCTTATATATTCGAATTAAGATTTCAGCTTGTGTAAATTAAATGCATGAAGGGTGAATATAATGAACACCACGTTGCTGGGTTCTTTCTAGCTATCATTCATAGAAACTAACAGCCAAAGAAAAAAACAACCTTCAATTCCCCTTACATAGAATGTTTACGTTAGTTCCCCTCAAACAATGTAATGGCACACAAGTCAACGAATTCATCAAGTATGTCGGACCACGTGTATCGATCTGAAGCTAATCTACGTGCGCCGGCGCCGCGCGTCGCTCTGAAATAACTTGCGCGCCTAACGTTACTGGCATTGCGTTTGCCTCGAAATAGTGATGCACTATGGGACGCGGTAATTGGGGCGAATGAAAAGAAAGAAAGAAAAACGGACGTAGCGTTTTGCGTCTTCTTTCATTATGCGTACTGCTAGGGAATGGAATGACTGCCTGCGTCTGTGTTTCCGGCCACTTACAACCCCGTGGCATTCAAAAAACGAGTGAATAGGCTTTTTCTGGGCAAGCTCGCTCCATCTTAGAGCACGTCTCTTCCCATAGGATAGTCTGTGCTCAAGAGTAAGCCCATCAGATATAAAAAAAACATTTGAATGTGCGATTTACTGAATGTGTAATAAAGAGTTATTCTGATAGTTCTTGTTTCGTCTGCATAGTATTTGGGTATATTGTACCTGTGTTTATATCTGAAGGGTAAGCAGTATATTTTTAAAGATAAATTCAAAATGCAGTTTGTCAATTTAAGGTTAGCAATTAGTATCTTATGAATTATAATAAGCAGCATACTGACCATACTGACCTAATATAATTAATATTTTCGTATCTTTAAAATATACTCATGAAAACTGTCTTCTTCAACTACTTTTTTTTAAAAAAAAAAAGAGATTTTAAAGCTAATTATCTAGCTTAACGACCATTACTGGAATCTTGGCTACATATACGAGAATTATTCTGTTTATTTTAAAAATAATTCTGTAATTAAATAAATGTAAATAATTCAATAAATGTTATTATGACACCATTTTAATTTTCTTTTAAAGTATCATTTGAAAGTTTTAATCTGTTTATTAGGGAGACGTCCCATTAAAAGCATACATCACTAGTTTAAGCCCACGCACAGACACACACACCTTTGGTGGTCTATTTATTTATGTCAGATTTAAAATTTTAGTGCAGTTGTAGTAGTTAAAACAACAGACAGCGATAACTTTTTACTATTGGTCCACCATAAAAACTGCCTTTCATCTTTTGCAAATATTTTAAGTTATACCATAGAAACATTTTCTCTCATAAAAATAAGTTATCAGTCAGATAACTGAATAGTTACGGTTTTTAATAACATAAAATCATACTTTAAGGTCTCAGTATAATACCTTTATTTTTATAAGTTTTTGTTTGCACCGAACATATTATTCATACGTATGTGTCAAACTCAAAATACGGGATTAACCATTAACTAAATGTATCGCTAAATATATTTAGTTACATTATTAATTGAACATCATCATCAGCTCATTAAACGTCCCCACCGAGGGGCACGAGCCTACCCGTATAGGGTGATTAGGCCTTAGTCGTCCACGCGGGCCAAGTGCGGATTGGACGACTTCACACACAACCTTCGAATCTCTTCGCAGGCGTGCACGAAGGTTTCCTCACGATGTTTTCCTTCATCGTAAGAGCGTCGGATAACGTACATATATTTTCGAAAATTCGAAAACACCAATGTGTTTGTATCAACGTACCAATGTACGTGTCGGGATTTGAACCTCAGCCCTCCCGGTAGGAAGGCGACAGTCCACACCATTGAGCCACGGACGCTCGTTACTCGTTACGTTGACAAGGTATGTCAAATGTAGAAAAAAGTATTTAAGAATAAAATATAGTCAGAATCATGTGTTGTGTGCACAAGTGTTATAGTTTCTAGAGGCAGTTACTTAATGATATTGTTATCAAAATATGTTGGTGAGTAATTTTATATTCTCGATGACCTACATACTGCTTTGATATTACATTATGTAAATTAAAAGAATAAACGTACGAGTATGTTTAAATGATTAAATGCTAAATATGATATGGTAGTAAAGATAACGTCTGTTAAAGATTTGAAATTACATGAAAAGTACTGAATATGCAACTACTGCCTCCAAGGTCTTGCGGTCCCAGTGATGGGTTTTTATGATAACATGATCCGGGGTCGTGGGTTCCAATTTCACGGGGAGATTGCATAGTGAACATATGTTTTTTTGCGATTTTTTAGAGTTTTGTTAGGATATAGTGGGCTGATTCAAAGAGTTTTCTGAAAAGAAAGAAAGATAGAGGTTTCGAGCTAAGCAGTGATTTAAATTAGTATCATTTCTTTATTACGCGGATCATTAAAATTGCTTATTTACTTATCTTTCTTCACGTTTGTTGTTGTCTGTGATAAAAAGATTTATCCTTAACTTCCAGTTTTTTGCTTATATGAGTTGCGTTAAAAATACTACGAGTAACTATAAAATACCATTAAGTATATCACAAAAGTAGAAAACCAGGAGTTAAGATAAGAAATAGGGTTAAAATTTAAGTGAGTTTGGCTTAGATTTAGTCCACATTGATACTAACTTATAACTTAACTAACTTATTTAGGAGCGTGTTACCCGTATTTGCATAACATATGCAATGTATGGTGGCAGTCTATTTTGACGTATTCGCATGCAAATAATGACGGGCGGGCTTGCAAAGGTGCGATGACTCGGTTTATTTGTTCAGCTTACGGTTACAGCCTTGGTAACATGAACAGGCCATTTCTTGTTATTTATCTGAAAGAATCTTAATGAGACGTTGAGTAAATTTAAAAAAACCTGTTCATTGCTCATACCCATTATTTTGTTTGAATTTAAAATGTAATAATTTCAGATTATTTGTAAGATTTTTATGAGAAATTTTAATTATGACTTGTATTGTCTTGACGACATCGACGAAGTATGTAAAGTATTTTTTTTACAGTTTTATGTCTGCAAGCGTTGATTTAGAGAAAGTTAATGTACAAAAGACATTATAATTGTTAAGTTTACAATAATATCTTTTCTCCCTTTTATTGAATTTTACTTTTATTACGGAAGGCTGGCAAAATATTCGTTTATTTCATTATCTGGCACTTATAACAAAAATGCTTTACCTAAAAGTTCTGCGTCCAGTGCAATCATTGTTTGATAAGTACAATAGGTTTGGTCTTTTCCGTATACTTATAATAATGACATGCATATGAGTATTACATAGATCATACATGACATAGGTCTCCCCATTTTGCACCAGATATCCCGGTCCTTCGCTTTGCCCATCCAGCCTCCGCCAGCGACCTTTCGCAAGTCGTCGGTCCATCGGGCCGGAGGGCGTCATAGGCTACGCTTGCCGGGACGCGGTCTCCACTCCAAAACTCATTTGCTCCAACGGCCATTGGTTCTGCGATATATGTGATCAGCCCACTGCCACTCTAGCTTGCTGATCCGGTGGGCTATGTCGGTAACTTTGTTTCTCTTACGGATTAAATCATTTCTGATCTTATCCTATAAAATGTAATCATTACCAACATCTTCACTATCGTATAAGTAATTCTGTGTATGCGAGCGTGATGAGGGGGGTAAAAAAATGAAAAATAAAAATGGGGGAGACCTATGTCCAGCAGTGGACTGCGATAGGTTGAAGAGAGAGAGAGAGAGAGAGAGAGAGAGAGAGAGAGAGCGTGGTGAATGTGTGTGAGTGTTCAAGCCCGAGATTTCTCATTGACCAATTAAGGGTTGCCAACTGCGATCTTGACCATTAGACGAGTCATAAAACACCAAACCAGCCGAAATAACAATTTCTATAGTGTACCGGGTTGTGTTAAGGACATAACACTTTATTTTTACTGCCGACAATAAATTCGAATCAACAACTGACAGGTGCCCGCGACAAGTGAATTAGTGTCTCACTTGAACTGATAATTACTGCTGGAGACTCCTCATACTGGTTAATGAATGCTCAATGACGCTTATATACTCATAGGTTGTTGAGAAGAGTTATGATTTGAGTTAAAAGTTATCGAATATTTTAATTTATTGTTTTAAATATTAAATTCATTGTTTGGACACCATGTATGTTGTAGCTATTAGCTCGTATTACAATTCTTTTTAATAAAATATAAGTACTGTCCAACCTACCGCAGTCCAATGGACATAGCTTTCGCCATACAACTTCTACCGCAGCCCTATTCTATATTTTCTCACCTTATGCCTGATTTCAAGCTTTATTTAATATCTTTCGTTTTCTTATTATTCTTTTCTAGCAGCGATCTTTAGCAAGTAGCCAGTAAAAATATAGACAAGTAGTAACAAAAACACTAAAATATCTAGCTTAACATAGAGACATAATTCTGTCACACATATAGTAATTTTTGTACTACAAATGTGTGGTGATCATCAAATTACCATACAATACGATCGTCTGTACGGGGTGGTGCGAATTAAATAGCGACAACTTCTAATGCTAATGAAGTCATTATAGAAACATCCATGGCAGCCATCTGGGTGGGTGTATCACTGCTTGACATTATGCTTCTTTTTACCATATTTTTTACGCCATAAACAAGAAATATATTATGATTACAAGCTTACTATTGATACCTTGCGTACATCAGTGGTTTCCGACTGACTAATAAGCATGTGGCGTAGTCTTTAGGTAGAAGTGTCGCAGTAGTATTGAATAAAACGGGTAGAATTTACCTGTGCACATGGAGCAACGTTACGTCGCGAACAATACGAAGCATTACATTTATCATGCTTTCATCCGAAAATTGGGTGTTATTCAATGTGTGCACAATCAATAAAATACTAATTACGTTATAAAAAAATAATTATTATTTATTTAAGTTTTAAGTAAATTTATCATTGGCACAAATGTACAGAATAATTACGGATGTTCAGGCTTTTAACTCTAGCTTTTAGCGTCTAGATCAAGAACTTACCTTGCAGGAGAACAAGGCTTTCTGCCACGTGGCCTTGGTATCGCTGAAGTAGTAGCAGCTGTGGCCGAGCCTCACGAACTGGGGCGGGCACACGTACGACATCTTGGTAGAGTTGCGGTGCGCACGCGCAGCATCATCTGTACGACACAATTTATGTTAAAAAACAATCACGTCAAAAGCCACTTTTGAAGTGGCCAGTAGGTAATTTTATTTCTTTTATATAATTTACTGTCATATCCTTTTGAAGCGGCCAGATTTTTTAATCAGACTTAAATAAATATATATCCACTAACTTCCTTTTTTTCCATTTTCATATTTTGTATTATGTGTTTAAAGATGTAATACCATAAACGTACTTAAGTAAGTCACTTACATTTTATTAATACAATGAAACTATCATTTAGCAGTAAGGAACAATCAAGCTTACCATTGTGATGCTCTTTGCTCTGATTTTTTTTCATAGTTGACACAGATATGAAATAACTTAATATAGAAACGCATTGAACTGCATTCTGTTCGCTATAGTACCGATTCCACTCTTCGAATCTTTGTTTTGTGTCTCTTAGAAACATGCAAACAATCCTTTATTATATTTATGTTTATACCCATTGAAATGTATAATTAACAATAGAGAAATACGAATGTATTGCTCTATTCTCTGCCTTATTTATAACCGTAATTATGAAATTGTATGTCTATTGTGCAGTTAAAATATAAGCAATTGTGTACAATTGCCATAGGTATAATAAATTAAAGTTATATTTTGTTATAAAATGATTAACACAATTATATAAAATACGCTAACTTTTTTTTAATCCGATTAGAAACTAAGTATGCGTACTTCATTCCTATACATACTTGGTTATCTATACTATACTATATATAGGTTTTGTTGACATCCGTATAGAAACCTTTTTTATTTCTCATTTATTTATTTATTATATCAAGTTTCATGGAAGCAGAACTGGTTCAAGTATTGATTGCGCGCCTAAAAAGTTGTAACAAAATTTATATTTTATAATTTTATTATTTGGATGCTAATACTAAAAACCTCGAATGCGGTGCTAAACACCGGTAGCTTCCCATTTTAAGCAAATTATGTGGGCGTTGGCTGGCAATCTTAGAAAAATCAAGTTTATATCAAGGCCACAATGCTGAATGTAGACAGTTTGTGACATTTTAAAAACAGTAATGTACTAGAATAATTATAATGTCGAGTGGATAAGATATAAAAAATAAATTGATAAATAATCATTATTAACAAGAAGAGCAAAAAATAGTTTAAATATCACATTAATTGTTTTCTGTTTTTGTTAATTTATATTGATCAAAAACAGCTTGCTGCCAAGCCTACTTACACTTTTAAGGTATAGCAATGAGCTTTGGGATATTTCATATGACAGGATAGAATAGACTTTATTTACAAGAAACACGGTAAATAAATTAGTAATTGAGAAACTCACATATTATTTATATTCAGCGTGAATACTTAATACCGGTCAGGGACAAAACAAACACGAAAACTAAACTTGAGGAATGCTCATTCATAATGTCTTAAGTGAAGCAGTCGTTTTTCATTGCTGTCACCGAAAAAGTTTGCACATTTTCTAAATTGATATAAAAATAGATGGTGATAATATATGTAACCTTAATAAATATGCAAGTAGTTATAAAGATAAAGCCATTGGATAAAAACCGCATTATTTCATAAAATTATATCAAGTTTTATCAGTCAAGATATTAAGTAATACTACAATAGTAGATAAGATTTTAAGAAAAATGTATTTGGAATCTCTCAACGTACGTATTAGTTTGGTTAAAATAAAAAAAAAATACATAGAAATACTTACATTGTATAGTGAAGAAAACGATGAAGACTAATGTTGTTGTAGACAACAACCTCCTTTCTAACGCTTCCATTTTGTATTTTAAATTTAAAGTCCACTTCACTGAATAAGTTCACTGAAATTAAGTTACACTGTCACTAATCACTAGCACTTGCACAAACTTAAGATGTCACCGTAAGTGATATCATTATGACAAATTAGTTGTGTTTGGCCGGTTTTAAAATCTGCAACAAAAAACGTTTTAAATTATTGGCACACATTAAAAGAAAATTAAAAAAAAATACAGTACCTGAAATTTATATGTTAATAAAACCTAAAAAAAAAATTGAACTGTTCTATTGAAAAAAATTAAAAGTTCTGCGATTTAAAAAGTTAAACCGACTAGCCGGGCAGTAGTCGGTGCAGAGGGTTCTGGCTAGGCAGTCGTCGCGCGCGCATCTCCCGCCACACTGAGCGTTAAGCATGATAGCGATCATCGGCCAGGTGATAACAGATACGCACTGTACGCGTTTACATTGTGTGAATCATTTACACACACAATGATTAAAATATTGAGCCAGACAATATTAATCGATCGTCTGTTTACTGAGAAGGACAATTGGAGACTTATATATTTTTTTCAGTAGGAATCAAAACATGTAAAGAATGAATGACTTATCTTACTTAGGAAGCGTATCGATGTGATTAGTACGGATTAAAATATATCGATTTATGACATTTGTGGCCAGGAGTGGGCTGAAAATAAGTGAAGATAACAGAATATGATTAACTCTATTTTTTTTTGGCTCGACAGGAAGTTTATTGGGTTACTTGTTCTCGTGATGTATTTTGACTCAAAGGAGGCCGTCCCCGACCTTTTTTATTTTAGATTGAGTATATTTTTAAATTTTACACATTGTTCCTTCAAAATAGGGGTGTGTTGCTCGCGCAAGAATTTGGCTTTGACAAATACGTGAGGTCTACCGTTACAAAGAATGTTGAAATGTTCCCCAGGAGGAATTTCAGGAGACATGTTGTAATTTTATAGGGTTATAAAATCATATATTCACTCTATTTATTTTAAACCTTTTTAGAGGACCCGCATATCAACTGATATTATTTTTGTAAAAAATGTTTTCATATTTTTCATTGGACTTAGTTCATTTATTGATTTATCATTTTTTTTTAATTAAAACTTTACGTTTATAAGTATGTTGCCAGTATCATAGTAGATAATTTCATTATACACATTTAATATAGCGAAATAATAAAGTGCATATGCTTCAGTCCCAGATAAATCACGTGATTTATTTAATAAAAAGTGGTATCTCTCCCGAAGGATATTTTAAATGATTTTAATAGCTTAACCATGGAAATCGAACCTGCGAAGGGCCATTAAAAATCTCAAGACATTTCCGTCAAAGTACAGAAATAAATTTACCGTATTCCGACCTCTACCTGTAATATTAACAAAAGTCAAATTAAATCATCAGTATTGCCGGGACTCCACCAAAAGCGAAGACGAGATGATTTTCAAACAACCAATAGAATTGCGTTCACACATCTCATCTCTGCTATCCATCTCCTAACGTTATTTTATTGGTTGTTTAAAAAACATCTCTGCCCTCAATTCGTCTTTGCTTTAGTGGAGTCTCGGTCTAACTGTAATTATTTTACTAAAATAAAAAGGGATATTTTAATACCACAATTATACTTCATTATACAATTTAAATGTCTTACCATATATTCAAAGTACCAACATTTCAAGTAATATGGTGATTGTTACCAAGAAACCGTACAGTCAAATCGATTGCCCCAAGTTATAGTTCGCCGAACAATAACCCACGTCTATATTTAGTCCGACACGGTCGCAGTTTATGTCAACATTAACACTTTTACGACCTAAATCTAGATTTCACCGAGCTTTCTAACCTATATACGGATCCGGATACTGGTTTGAGCACGATCTTGGTGACTTATGGGGGACCTTATAAGAGTTCTGCCGTGTACAAACTATATGCATAACTCGATACATTCAGTTATGAACCGACGACTTGTAAAAGGTCGCTGGTGGAGACTGGATGAGAAAAGTGGAGGACCGGGAGTGCTGGCATAAATTGGGGGAGGCCTATGTCCAGCAGTGAACTGTGTATGAAAAACCTTTATTTTGCTTTTATATATGGTAAACTGCTGGACCTATGTCCAGCAGTGGACTGCGATAGGTTGAATAGGATGGTAAATGACTCGCTGGGTACATAAAACTTTCCCCACAACCAATAGAATGTCTATGATCTTTTCGTGATAGCTCTTGAATAGATAAGTTAGCAACGAATCATACTGGTATATTAATATCAAAAGGCCTATAACCTCTCATTGCATGGCTCAGACCTTTCCAGATAGCTTAAAACTATGTAATCACACAGAGGGAGAAGGAGGATAATCTTTCAGGGATTATTTATTCACCAAATTTCACTGAATTTATTAAATTTTGCGGAAAATAATTGAGATTTCATGTATTACCTTATATTACCTATCTACATTCCATGATTATTTCTCAAATGCATACTGTTTATTAAAGTTATTTTGGGATTAAATAAATCATAAAAACATTCCCGGGACGCATTTTATTGAATTTATTCTTCAGGTTAGTTGAGTATAAATATATTTTATTAGCAACTAAGATAGAAACGAATAATGTACATGTTAACTATGCTACCTATTTCATTTCGACCTCGTCATGCTAATCGATTTGATTCATCAACAGCAAATAATAATATTAAAGTGTGTGCAGGCGCTTCAAGCGATGGTTAACGCGTTCGCTATGCTGAATTAGCGATTTACTAAAGCTTTGAACTTGCCGATGTATGTTAAATAATAATGCACTTTGTCTTAGTGCAATTTCACGGTTGAACGTAGTTTGGATTTGTCATTACTGTTGAAAATTAAACATGTGAAGTAATTTCTAGTGGTTTGTGATTAGTAGTACCACAGATTAAATAATACTAAGTAGTACCTAGTTTTCATAGTGAGCTGGTTACAGAACCGATACCTCTCAAGCAGAAGAGTTTTGGAGTATAGACCACGTCATATGCCATCTAAATGTGTATTAACATAGATAAACTTAGTGTAAACTCATATCGTCTCGTTCAGTCGATATTCCATCATCACACATTCATATGTCGGTCGAACCAAAAATAAGGACCCGTGATAAACAGGGTAAAATCAATAGAACATTAACGGTGAGTGCTCGAAGGAACTATTTGATATTATGCCGGTGTCACCATCGTACGACTCGACGCCGAGCTAGGGTCCATCCATACCACCTGGAAACTTTGCTTCTAAAACCGTTCGTTTCCAGCGATCGTTCCTTCCGCGTGCGTGCAAATTATGGAACGACCTCCCAGCCTTGGTGTTTCCTGATGACTACGACATGTCCTTCTTCAAACGAGGTTTAAACAGAGCCCTTTTCTCTTGATAGGCAGCGGCATGGCTTTGCCCTTAGCATTGCAGTTGTCCATGAGCGGCGGTTACCGTTTTCCATCAGATAGTCCGCCTGCTCGTCTGCCTATATAAGCAATAAAAAAAAACATATATTGTTTGCGAAACTTAAGCTACGGCTAAACATTCGATCGATCAAGACATGCCCAAGACCGAACCAAACTTAAAAAGTCAACATGTATAGGTTATACCGGTCATCCTTACTAAATAATCACCACCTGGATTGCACCTCAGTTGCCTCGAAGCCCGCAGTCATTTCTCTAGAATCAATATCAATGAAGATTTAAATCCCCATAAAATATATAATTTCTTTTTCGAATCGGAAAATTAGAAAATCTTCTTATATCTGTGGCTTTTGTTTTCATATATTGCAATCATCTTTATCATTACTATAGGATCCTTAAACCCGCAGTATTTAACAAGAATAGGTGAGGCTACCCTGACTTCCGTTAGTACTTTACTTGGTATACTACTACTATCAGCTCACTTATATACTAAATAAGTATATGAGACAAGGACAAATGTAAAAATTTCCTCAACATATCAACGTTGAATATGATAGACATGCCATTGTTTTAGCGTCTGTCTAGGCTATTATTCCAATGGCTAACCCCGATTGACTTTCTATTTAGTTGTCTAAAGCTATCCGAATACACAATCCCTTTATTATCCCAAACCTTAAGTCGTCCCGTGTAAGGCTTAATTTAGATCTGAATTGTAAGCGGTTTTATTGGTTAAGTGCTAGAGAAACGCGAAATATGGCTCTATTTTGCTGTCCAAGGCGTTGTAAATCATAGTTCATGTTTTAACATTTCTCTTAGCGACAAGCGTGCTATTAAGGAATGGTAGAAAGTCTTTTAATTTTATTGATAGTTAATTTATTTATTTAATAGTCCTCCCGTGCTTTTTGGCTGGTTGGCAATCATTAACCATCAATAAGATGTTAAAAATAGTTATGTAGTATCCTAACGGATCCCTTACCAATTTAGGTAAGGCAGCATCTTAAAGCGCATTCATATTGCAAGCACATTGAGAGAATATTTTGAATCGCGAAAGCATGAAATTTTCAATAATTGGATGCCAATGATTGCGTGATAAGCGATCGTTCCTGTTACTCTTAATAAGAGATTTCTTACTTGAGCCAATTGAAGTTAGCTAAATGCTAAATACAGTGCTAATTCTATTGTATCGAATTTATATGTTAGCCAATAAAATTACTATCTTGTTTTTTTATTTATGTCACTTAATGAGCCATCGTGGCACTAGACTATAAGGGATATTCCTATTCCTATTACCTCATTTGAATAATTTGCTGAGCTTTAACGCATCTTGCAATTTTATTAAAATCCGGATAATTGCACCGGTAAATAATGAATGCGTAGTAGCACTCAATAAGCTCCACAATCTTAGTACCTTTAATTGCTGTGGCCATGTATGTAGAGGCAGTCATTACATAAATCTAAATGCTGCATACCATTCAGCGATTTCTTCTTACAAATAGGGCTGCGAAACGGTATCGCGTTGGTTTTTCAGGTGCGTTACATAATAAATCTATACCCATTTTTTTATTTCCTATGAAATTTCCTATCTATTTAGGCAAACGAATTAACGGATAACATGACCTTTACAGCCTATTAGTAGATATTGTAAGTAATACCTCAGTGTCTCAAGACGAAGGCCTTTGACCTGTGTGTGTTGCCAGTTATGACATGGGGAAGCGAAACGTGGTCGCTCAATAAGGGCCTCTTAAATAGGTTCAAGGTTGCTCAGCAAGCTATGGAGAGGGCTATGTTAGGTGTTTCCCTACGCGATATGATCCGAAACTAGGATATCCGTAAGAGAACTAGGGTGACCGACATAGTCCGCAGGATCAGCAAGTTGAAGTAGCAATGGGCAGTGCATATAGTGCGTAGAACCGAGGGCCGATGGGATGGAAATGTTCTCGAGTGGTGTCCACGTAACGGAAAACCAGATAAAGGATAACCTGATTAAGTTGGCGGGTAGCAGATGGATGTCAACTGCTGGGGATCGGCTCGCGTGAAAATCATTAGGGGAGGCCTTCATTCAGCAGTGGACATATTTGGCTGTAATTATGATAATGAGACTTACTGCCTGCTCGTTTGCTTAGCTATGATTTACTTGTTAACTGAATAATAATAATAATAATAATTTATTTTCCTGAAGTAAACAATGTCATCAATCATGCGTATATACTTATTAAGTGTCAACCCTAAACACTAACCAGTCTAAGATGCTCCTACCAAAGATGGTGTTACTGCAATCATCTCGTAATCACACGTTCACAAAAACTTTATGTACTATTTACTACGTTTGCATAGCTATCAAATCTACTGTCATAGTCATCAGCTCCTATCAGTTATCACTGAGAGGCACGAGTCGAGCCGTAATCGTCCACACGGGCCCAGTGTGGATAGGTCGACTTCACGCACAAGGCCTTTGTCGTGTTATTTAAGAGTACCTTATTAATATCCGATACATTTATGCATCTGTGCTATGCAAGCTACGTCAAATCTTTGGTCTCGGTTACTACACGTATTTATGGTTGGTAGTTTTTACCACCCTACAAATTGACATTGCACTCGCGTGATGGGTTACGTTTGAAACGTCTCGTATTCATAATATGAAGTTTTCCCTATGTCGATTTCGAACTTAAAGTCCAGTGTTTATTATTGATAGCCTATACGAGTAGTTTCGATGCTGGAGAGGCTGTTAAGTCCAATACTGGACTTGGAATCCCACAAAGACGCTCGAGGATTTTTGGACAGTTACCGTCTAGTGCGTGGTACCAATGTGCCGGAGACTGAAGGCAACATAAGCCAATAATGTTGGTCTGTAAAATGAAGGTTAGGTTAGGTCTTATTCTCACATCATCTGCTGTTTAATCAGTATCCAATATACACGGTTTATACACGGTATTAACGTATTAATCTATGCTAAAACAGGTATCACAATAGCAATTAAATGTAAGATAAATAACATTTAGTATCGTTTAGGCTTTGTTATGGGTAGGCAAGTCACGACAGACCGAGTTGCGTTTACTTTACTGATGCGTGTGTAGTGTTCACATTAATCTGAATGATGTAAATCATTGTCACGCAAGGCCAGAGCTTTTTTTATTATTGAACAGGAGGCAAACGAACGTACGGTTCCACTGATGGTAAGTGTCACCGCCTCCCATGAACACTTGCAGACCTCAGGACCCAGAAATGTGTTGCCGGCTCTTTAAAAGTGTGTACGCACTTTTGTGAAGGACGCCAGGTTTTGTAGCTTGTTGTCACGTTCAGCTGGTTTGGTTTACAATAAAATTTATCAAACCAATCCACAAGCGAGAGTTATATTCGATCATGCGTAAACGTGAATCTTCACATGGTCTCCGTTTCAAATGTGCTTATATTAGTAACACGATACTTGTACGAAACCGCAGATGCATTCAAGTGTGGATAGAGGTGCATGCCGAGGCTGTAATAATACTACGTAAGACCTGATCCCTCAAAGCCCCTATCCAATGCAATTAATAACCTTCGAACGAACAGAAAGATAAATAAATCATATTTAACTCTTTTCATTTGTTCATACAATGCATTCATAGTTTAGTAGTTGATAACTTTTTAATTTGGAATGAAAGAGGTTGTTATCGGTTCTATTATTGGTAAAAATTAGCGCTGGCTTATTATAATAAAAAATAATCCTCAGAAAGCTCGAAAACAACTGGCTTGCTTAAACATGATAGAAAGACCTAGGAAAAATCCCAAAGAATCAACGATTGTGATGTCGATCTACAAATGAAGACAGGGAAAAGTACATGCAAGGTGGAGAAAGAGGGTTTTGGTCCTCTGGCAACCTCCTTCATTCGGCAAAAGAAACCCGAGTTATCTTAATTTTAACCAGCTTTCTGTAAGGCCGTTGTATTCATAATGAACTTTACTTTAAATGTGATATGTATGCATATGATGACAGAAATACATAAAAGGTAAACGGACCAAGGATTTCACTTTCAAAGTTGAAGTCATTTAATTTGCTGAACACATTTCTCAGCGTACAATCATAAAATAGTCGAAGTGCATATCGTAGAAGTGCTCTAAACAAGTTATGTGCGACCTCATATTGCCTAGTTGCAGTATATATACTTAGTTCACCTTCTAATTGAATTAATAAACCAGGGGTTAATAGCTGTAATCGGTGTTTAATATCTGCAGGCGTGGTAACGACAACTTAATGTTTTTGTAATTGCAGAGTTGAATAAGGCTTTTCTATTAATTTTGAGATGGTAGCAAATATACATCGACTGCTAAAGATCGACTTTCCACTATTTTGAGGTCCGCATGGAACTCAGAATAGCGGAAATAAAAGAAAAATGATGTAATACACAAAAATGCAAGCGGTATTTAGGTCAAGCATTCGTAAGGAATGTTTAACAACGATAAAATTTGCTGAACAATACATCTTATTACTATAAAAAGGGCCTCACGTGCTTACTCGGTTCATAACACAATCCCAACGTACCTTAAAACAATTATATTAGGGTATAATATTGTACAACCATGTAACAGAAGATGCCGACGGGAATAAAAAAATGCAATGCAATGCACTTGAAACTGCATCGAACTCGAAGAACACTCGAGATTACAGGCACTCGACTTCTCAAGAGGTGAGCTCGTTCCTTACAATGTCGATCAGAAAGTTCTCTATGTACAGCCACCATGAAATGTGATAAGTTTTCATAAATTCATAGTTTAATATAAACATATCAAAATCCTGTATACTGTAACAGCTGCTAAACATAGTTCACGTTCATATTTTTTTTATATATTACGGATACATTTTTTTTGAATACACAGACGAATGTGTGAAAATGAGTATCACGGAATGTGGCGATATACGACAAATGGCCGCGGCTCAAGAACTAGCTAGACGACGCTCTGTTTTTTTTCCAAAAATAAATAATGGTTGGTCAAATAAGGTGATAATTAATTTGACCGCAAGTGATACAGCAGCAATACAAAATTATAAATGCAAATTGTGCGTTGTGAATGATTTGAATGAAATGTGAAACGGATTTTTTAAAATCCGGTCGAGTCTATTCGTGCATTACCATGTCCCCACTTTAAATCCAAAAATTTTCAAGATATTTTTGTTGTTGACTGTATTGTCTGCTATCTCTTAAACAGACTCCAACTTTTCTTATTAAACAAAAGATGAACGCTGAAGAGCGAACTTTCAAGTTGTGTTTGTTTTTGCTTGCCAGAAAACCAGCAGCTTTTATCAAGTTTTTATGTGAAACCTTGTTTGATCTGGAAGAAGCTGGGGTAAGCAAATATTGTTATGTCATTGAATTGATACCTAAGTGCTTCGATGAGCATATAGGTATACAAACTATACTTAATGTCTCAGTTTTCAGTACAAAAATATTCACAAACAATCGCTGATAATGTCGAAAAGATATTTCAAGGGGAATCCCGTAAAACTGTTTAAAAATTCTCGTACTGATGCTTAATCGATGTATTGTATAAAGTAGATGATGAGAATATAAAGGAAAACATCGTGAGGAAACCTGCGCACGTCTGCGAAGAGATTCAAAGGTTGTGTGTACAGTCGGCCAAGCCGCACTGGGCCCGCGTGAACGACTGAGGCCTATACACCCACATACGGGAAGGCTCGTGCCCCTCGGTGGGGACGTTTAATGAGCTGACGATGATGATAATAAATTAGATATTTGAAATAAATAAACTGATTCCAGTGTTTTAACTGATAAAAATACAATGTTGCTTACACAATATTTAATTACGAAATGTCGTCCGTTAATACCGCCGCTGGTATCTCGTTAAACGTAATTATGACTCCGGATATTTGTCGACCTTCAAGGGCTGTGTGCCGAATTTATATGCCTTAGTTACTGTACGTTTATATTTAGTCACAGCTGTAAAATAATGCTGATGTTTTCTTGAAGGTACGTGACGTCAGCGATGTATTGATGACTCGATTTGACGATGCGGTGTCGATTTACTGTGGTTAGCTAATCGAGAACGTTGCGCAATCGCTTTTTAATTAAAGTTGACATGAGCGAGCTATAATCATATTTCGATTAATATGTACACACTTTATGTAATAAGATGAACTTTCAAGGGTTTCTGGACAACACTTAAATGTTAAATGACATAAAAGTATTTTTAATAATTGGATGATTCTAAAATATTTAAATACTTGCACCTAACAAATTATGGGATCCACAACCCTCAACACCAGAATTTCTAATCGTAAAACAATTTGCGCATTGTGTTTACGAAGGCCCAGAATTCTCGTTCCCTGTCCCATATTTCCCTTTTAAAGTTCGCAACGCACTTGTCCCTGCTGCAGACTAACAAGTGTCCATGGCAAAATAACTTACCAAGTTATCATCGGCTTATTTTTCCACTCGTTTCCCTACCATACAATAAATGAAAAACTATACTAATTACATTTTAAAAGGATTGCGCTCTAGACAATAAATAGCGCCATCCCTTTCTAACATATTTAAGTAAAGATAGAGATAAAGATAAGCCTAAGTATGGTTTTCTAGTAAATATTCGAATTCTAGTTCTTACCTTTAATACAAATTCTTCGGCTTTGGACATACATACTTCAATTGATGTTTTACATTAACATACATTTCACTCCAGCATGAGACAAAAACCAAGCTCATGAATGGTTCCATAAATGAATGCGGAATAAAAAATAGAAAGAACCGCAGCTGCCGGATGTAATCATTTCTCGGAAAACAAAGAGTGATTCCTCTTATTCATCGTTGAAATGCCGCAGGGAGTTCTAGACTTTGTAACTGTTATTTTATGCTATATTTACCTGAAAATAAGACGGGTAATGCCTTGTCTAAAGAAAATTACTAGATAAATTCATCGTTTAACTACTTATGCTATGAGTAGCAACGAACAAATATGATTCTTTCGGGTTGATTTTTAGCTGTTGGCCACAGATGGCTTTTACACCTTCACCAGTCAAGTGGCCAACGCAAACGGCTATCAAAAAATATGCAAGTAGCCTATGAGCGTCCCAGAGTAGAGCTCGAACCACACCAGTCGTTTTATTTGTCTATACGTCGTAAGCCCGAAAATGACCAATGCTGGACTAAGAGCTGCCTCCACGTTGGATAAGGGTTTTGCCAAAATCATCAGCACCGCGCTTGACAGTCTGTTGTCTTTATAATTAACTGTACGGCGTCAATTTTGAAAAAAGAATGTAAAAACGTAACGTGAATGTAACGTGAATGTAATTATTCAAATACTCTATTATTTTACGAGGAATGCTCAGGAGAAATTTAGGTTAACAATGCCAGTATAATTTATGTTGTGTGGAAAATAATATCTTTTAATAAGAAGCGAAAGTACCATTTAGTTGATGATTAAATGACAGTGCCGTTAAGAGAAATCTGCATTTTGTTTTAATACTAAAAATACTACTGGTCACGTATGTTGCAAACCGATGGCCATTGGAGCAGACGAGTTATAAGTGGAGACCGCGTCTCGGCAAGCGTAGCGTAGGACGCCCTCCGGCCCGATGGACCGACGATTGCGAAAGGTTGCTGGTGGAGGCTGGATGAGAAAAGCGGAGGACCGGGATATCTGGCGCAAAATGGGGGAGACCTATGTCCAGCAGTGAAATGCGATACTTTGAATAGGACTAAAAATAATACTTGTTGATGATTGAAATTTATCCGTAATTAAGTATACATTCACTAAATGCAGTTGATGTTAATAAAAACTTAATATATTTTAGTCACTAACCTCTTCACCTTCACCTCTAATATAATTTGTCTCTGAAAATATACGTTTATTTTAAAAGTTTAATTGAATTGTATTTTTTTTAAATCAGAAAAACTTGGCATAACTCGGATAATGTCTCATTTGCATATAATAACTAAATACAGAACTGTCATGTTGTTTGTGCAAGCGCATAATGTTAAGTTTGAAAAGTCACAAAAATGCTTAAAATAAATAAACAATACTAATACAAGCCACCTACATTGGCAGGAGTCATAAGAAAACACGGTTTAGTTCAAGGTAGCATGCCTAATTCAAAACTCAGTCTAGAATTTACTGTTTAACAAAACTGAATTTCATTTGCGTAATGCACTTAATGCCGCGATTTTGAACTCTTTGCTGATGTAATAATGCCGTTCAATTATGTTTTTGTTAAAGTTTGTTTGAGAGACTCACAAAAATATCAAAACGTATTTGTAATAATGTCAACAATTTTAAATAAATATTTCTGCTTTTAGTTTTTATATGCTATCATACCCAATGTTTTAAATGAATCCACCTGATATAAACGTTCTACTGCAAGGTACATGCATATTTAATGCCATAATCCACCACCCTAGTGAGTTGAGCTAGGGTTTGAAAATATTTAGAGCGATTCGAAATAATTTTTAAGCCACACCCAATGTCAGTTAATTTTTTTAGAAACGATCGATAAAGTAAAATTATCAATTTATTTATAAAAAGAATGATACACGCTGCAGCCCAACCATAAATATATCAAAAATTCTAACCGATAACTTAATTACAGTCCATCACGAAACTGAATCGTTGCGGAAGATTTATGGATGCTATGAATCGAAATTATAGTCATTTCAATATCAATGTAGATCTTTCTAATCGTGATTTATCTCTGACATACTTCTCTGCGCCAAATGATTTCATCTTATATACCGTTTTTTGTTGCCCTGCCAATAGCTCGTAAATATGTTTGGAAAGTGTTACTAATAAGATATAGGATTGGTTTCATTGAACAGAAACTTTTGGAACCCATAGCAATCTCGTGTACTATTTTTCACTGCATTAATGAAGAGTAGATAAGATATCCTTAAATGTAATTTTTATATTGTATTTTAACGTTAATAAGTGCTTATCATAAGCTGTATTAAACAAATATATTTTTCTTCACTTTTACGTTTGACTCGGTCTTTTGACTATGACTTTTGGTTTTTAATCCACTTGTCATCTTAAAAGGTAACGCTGTGCAGTTGTTAACTTGTGAAGCAAAGATTTTAAGGCACAATATCCTTAATCTCACTGTCTCTACTTCCAACTAAAAAACAAATATTCTAAAAACATAATTGTAACGAGTGTGGCAAGAAACAGGTGAGATTGGCTTACGGAGATGACTTTATGCACAGTCTCCTACAAGTAAAATGAGTTTAGCACTGAAAATATTACATCAGAAAAACAAAGAAAAATCTATTTTCTAATGTGCGTCTATCTAACAATTGTTTTTAAACACAGTTCGCTTGATTTCCGTGATATTTTGCTTGACTTATTCTCGTTTATACAGAGTGCTCTAAACAATTCATGTGCATTTTTCACGCACGTCGTAGTCATAAAGAGTGCGGGCGCCGTAAATATATTTACGTGGAGTATACAGTATTTTTTATTCATACTGTTGAGTCGTATGTTTATGAAAACTGATACATATATTCTCAACTTTTCTATATGTTGATGTTGATGTTTTCAAATAAAGTTCATTAAGTCCTGACATTAAAAAAATGAAACAAAACGATGTTATTTAAAAAAAAATACAGTTGCTCGCCTCTTGAAATGTAAGTTGAATTAGTAGTGGGCCGGTCCCTATGTCTCAGGACCAACGGCATTTGGAGCAGACGAGTTCCGGAGTGGAGACCGCGTCTGGTAAGCGTAGCGTAGTCCGCTCTCTGGACGTTCTGATCGACAATTTGCGTTATTAGTGGACGCTGGATGAGAAAAGCGGAAGACCATTATATCTGGCACAAAATGGGGGAGATTGACTGCAATAGGTTGCAGTATTAAAAGTTCTGCTATTTTTATACATTTTATTTTCCAAATGGTTGGAGGTGTTTTGTGTGACGAGTGATCACGGAACCTCATCCGTCTCACTTATCTAGTAGGCTTTTTATTATATATTTAAGGAAAATCAATTAGAAGAAATAGTACTAACCGTATTTAAGTAAGGCAATTTGTAATTAACACATATGGATGTTAATCTAAATAAATGATTATTATTATGATCCATATACAAGATAGTTTCCATAACACGTCGTAAAGCGTTCTTCAAAAAGCAACCATCTGTCGAACGGATAAAACGAATCGACGAGTCCATAAAGGACCGATAGCCAATAAACCTGTAAAAATTACGCCAGACATTTTTTGTCTTACGACCGCTCTCATTCATACATACTAAAAATACAAATGGAAAAGTGTGCGTGAGAGTCTGTTTGTTTGTCCATTTTTCAAGACAAAGTGGAGCGACGAAATGACGTGGTCATTACGTGGAGATAGTAAAAAGGATGGAGGGTGACACAGGCTACTTTTGTCTCTTTAGGGTGGAATTTTGTATGGGGCACTCTGTAATTTTCAGGGGTTATCTACTCAATATTGGTATCGTATTGGAATAGGATGTGAATGGATTTGGAGTTCAAAAAATAATCTTGCATCATATTTTGGCCAAATCCCAGTGTTTTTAGTTAGTTTTCGCAGTTCTAGGTAGGAATCTAAATTTCGGTACACACCCTCTATATAACAAAGAAAAAAAAATCGTTTCTTTTAAATCTTCCTGCGTTCTAAATTAGGAAAGGGGAACTGTGTTATTCCAAATTTATCGGGAGCGAAACCGCGGGCTAGCTAGCATAAACTAAAATGACATGCCGTTACAGAATCGATTTTTATTATTGGATAACTATTTACGACTCCTCTTTGGTACGTCTACGTCTAGGCAATAAAGGTATCTTATGTTTTATTCAATACGAACACATCTATCTAAACGATGCCATCTATTGCTGAAACTGCGTTGACTGGGAATTTGGCCTAGTGAGGAAAATTTTGATCATATTTCTACAGAACGGTGTATCATGGCATTTGGTGTGACTAGTGTGGGGCATGCAACAAATAATTATTAAATGATTCTTAAACTTTAAATAACATTATTGATAGATGAAATCTTTGTGGTACAAAATGACTGTTTCCCGCGTACAATGCTAATGTCAAGAGAGAATATTAGTGACGTGACATCACTGTTCAATTGATTAGAAATGGCTACCCATTTCTAATCAATTGTTGGTCAAAACGTTGGTCGTTTCTTATTCGTCTAACAAAATAAATATCTCCATCTAGACCCAATTTAGCAAGAAACATACATAGTCATTCAGAGTCACGCCAATGACGATCACCGTCAAAGAATTTGTTGATGTCAAGGAATTTGTTGGATGTCGTTGATTTTACCTTTAGATGTATTGAGAAAACATTTAAAATCCTAATGAAACTTATATATTTATTTATTCTTTAAGATTTTAGGAAAGTTAAGAATATATTTTTAACTGAGCGGGAGGCAAACGAGCATACGGTTCAACTGATGGTACGAGTAAGTGACACCGCCGCCCATGCACATTTGCAAGACCAGAGGTCCCGGATATGCGTTGTCGGCCTTTAAAAGAGTGTACGCTTTTTTGAATAGTCGTAGAAAAATCTGCTATGACGTATATTACCACAACAAAGAATGAAAAATAACGTAATAGTAGGAACAATAAGATATTTTGCAATTACCACTCCCCACTATACTCGACCCGTTCCCAGACCACCTAGCGAGCGAATAAAGTCATCAATTATCGGACGCTTTTCAATTCACCACTATGTGGGTTGTTATTAACAATGACAGTAATATATGTACATTAGTGAGCCGCTAAAATACTGGCGCCATGTATATTGCTACAAATGTATTTGTTTAGGGTGACAGCACATCCATTACATTACATATAAATAATTAATTAATTGTATATCTTTTTTGACGACCTACTACTACACCAAATAGTATAGCGTGTAGCGGTTGAGAGGTCGACTGCAACACCAAGGGTTCCGGATTTGATTCCCGGGCAGTACAAACATTTGTGTGCATGAACATGTCTGTTTGTAATGGTGTGGGTGGTTTCTATGTATAATATGTATGTATTTGAAAAAAATATAAGTATGTTTATCCGTTGTTTAGTACCCATACTACAGGCTTCATGCTTAACTTGGGGCTAGATGGCGCTATGTAAATGTCAGTGGATATTTATTTATTCATATAACATACAATTAAAATTGAAGTGACTGTTTGTAATATTGAAATAACCATTTTTTTCTTTATGCATATGAATATATACGGTTCATTCGCCAAAACAATAATTTTAAAAAATTGTGTCCGTCTGTCCGTCTCTCTGCCTGCCTGTTTGTTCCGGATAATCTGAAACGGTTGGGCCGATTTGGTCGGGACTTATATTGCCAAGTAGCTGATGTAATAAGGAAAAACAAACAAAGGTAACTTTTTATTTTAGAAAAGTAAAGTGTATAATTAGCGTATATAAAGTAAATTGTTCTTACCAAAGTGTATTCATTCCTACGAGACCTGAAAAATTATAGTAAATATTAATACTTATAATAAAACTTGTAACCCTTGGTTTAGTACCCAATATCCTGAATCATTCTATAATACCTAGTCCGAACGTCAAGTAAATCATATGAATTTTATACATCTTTAAAATCATTTATACAAAATTCTTCCCTTTTTTAATCAAGCATTTATTTGTTTTCCCCGAAAATTCAATAATTCAAACGTCAATAATCAATTTATCAAGAGCAGCTGGTACTTGTGTCTGGCGCGATCATAATTGCGATGGCCTACATTAGCAGCAGAATTATCCGGAAGGAGGAGTACCATCTGGATACTCTATTGTCTAAACAAATTTAAAACATCTCATCAACAAATTCTAAGACCTTGGTTGTCTGACGCCAATTCCGCTATCATTATTTGCAAATGAAAAAACATGACGCTTATTTAGTTATGTTAAATGAAAATTAAACATAAATAAACTAAAAATATTACCCTAATATTAAATGAAAACCAACTGCTTTCACACATTTTGGTTGTAAAAATAATTGTGTAAGACAACAAAACGTGTTTAAGATAAGCCACTAATTTTTAACTCATGTTAATGTTTGTCCATGACGGATGCAGTGTTAAGGAGTCTCTTAATTGTAGATAGTAATAATTTTTCATCAACAAGTCGGGTAGCAGATTGCAAGCAAGGTGACGATTTACTTGGGCTAAATGGCAATGTCAGTAAATGTCAACTGCTAGGAATCAGTTCGCGTAGAAATCATTAGGGATGCCTTTGTTTAGCCCATTAAACGCCGGGAATCCAGACACAATACAGAATCTATTGTGTCTAGCGCCTTAAGGCGTCAGTATGTTTATCAGTTGTTTAGTACCCGCAATACAAGTTTCAGGCGTTATGTGACTGCCAGTGGATATTTATGTTATTTAAACGTATTTAGGTTTTCCGCGTGTTATAATACGCAAATGCATTTTGAGTTTGACATTGCTTCCGCATTACTGTAATGTTCAAATAGTGTGCTCATACAGGACCGCTATTAATAACGATGCTAATTATTGCCAAGTTAACGAGCGAAGCACAAGCCCGCGGGCGAGCTTTCAACATTTACTTTAACCGAAATATGTCTGAGAATTTATAATTAATGTTAAAAATATATATTTTTTAATAATGTACGTCATTCGGCGTACTTACGAAAAATCAAATGTACAAATATTTTAACAATAAAATATGTTTGAAATAAATACACAATTAAAAAGTATTTAGTAGGCCAGTTCCTACTGGCACTAGACACAATTTAATTTATAGAACTCCAATTCCAAGTTTCTAATTTATGGATGAATTTGTAATGAATAATTTGGTTTTAAACAAATAAATTGTTCTAAGCACCTATTACGAAGTAATTTACATTTGAAAAAATTGGCAGCTTACATCGAAATCATTTGTTTCTTATGACCAAATATAGACATCACATTATCTCTTAATATAATATATATATATATATATATAATATATATATATTTATTCCTACAAAAAAATCTAATTCATGTAATGTCACAATTGACTGTGACAATGATCAATTTTAATGTAAAACGCATCAACATTTGAGCTTATTCAAAACCATTTCTGAAACGATCTGTTTATAGAAGTCAGGCATAACACTAATTGGTACGGAACAAATCACGCGGACATATTTCAAGCTTGACAGATGATTATTAATGATTATGTACCGTACGAATCGCGTTCAAAATAATTGAGTGATAATAGCCATCTATTGATGGCAATATATTTGCATTTACTAATAGCAATTCGGACGTTTTTGGGCTATTGGGAAAATTAGCTTGATTGGATCATTATAGCAGTAATGGATGAAAGCTTGCTGTTTCGTTTTTGGATTTTAATGCAACTATAATGTGATTTCTTAATCACTTCAGTAGACTTCTTAGTCAACTGTAGTTGAAAACAAAAGCTTTTTTATAGGTACTAAACATTTGCTTTTAATTATTTAGTGTTCGTTATTGGCAGTATAAAATCAAGATCATTTTAGGAAATCCATTGAATAACGTCATAGTATTCCTTAAGAGGTAATTTGCATCGAAGAACATATAATACCGTAAAATAAAATCAACAACAATCGAATTTTAAATACTCTTAATAAGAAGTAATGGATGCTGTTTTTGTAATCAATGACACTCAGACACTGTTGCAGAGTATTTTTCACTTGAAGCGTGACGTTTTCATGTCACCTAAATTGACCAAGCCGGTAAAATTTTTATCTTAAAAAATGCTCGATGTGAACTTTTAAGATAAAAAATAAACATACCGGAGATAAAAAGGAGGTGAGATTGAAGGCTCCGATAGCACGAGCAAAAACGGGATCGCATTGACCCCGATCATTGATGGATTATGCAACAGCCAATAAGGTTGGATACTACACGGAAATTATCTTAATCGGTGCCCTTTTTGTGTTAAAAAGTAACTATAAAATATTGATAAACATGTCCCAATTTTGATTTAAAATTTCCGATACTACACTTTAAAAGTCAAAAACAAAATTTCCGGCGCCGAAGAGAAAAATTTAAAAATTAACTTATATATACGTATTTTTGAATGCCTTTGCCTCAACAAGTCGGTTAAAAAAGGATTTTGAATTGTTCATTTTTAATGGTAAGTGTACAAGGCCACAGATGCAGGGTTAATGGGTACCAATGTCTCTACTCATAGTAATTAGGTTATCTGAACACTACCATACTCCTGCCTCGCGAGACGACGTATGGTTTGTTTCTTACACACTAGTTGTTCTATGTTCTAGCTGCAGTACCCTTTTCTCCAATACACCCATTTAAAACGATAAGATATTTGGCACTACGGTGGATACCTAGACGATTCCAAATCGAGTTTATTACATAGTTTTGGTTCCTATATTGGTATTGTCAGATAACAGCGAAATTTCAGATAAACCGCCTTCTATTTACGATCGAATTACTCTTACCACGATAATGTAATCAACTCTGCAATCAATTAAATTAGCCAGTCTAAAAGCTTACACTAGACTACTTAGTTAATTAATTGATAATTGCGATAGTACATTGTACAACTTACAAAACTTCAATACAGTAATGACCGTTGATTAAAATAACAGGACCAGTTTAATATCCTTCATTATAGGTGAGATGTTTTTTCGAAACTTTATCATTAAAGCTAAATTTTTAAGACAGTCTTACAATCATTTTTTTCTTACATTGCTTTATCAAGTATTAAATAAAAAAAGTCAAAATAGTCGGATTAATGTCCAATGTTTTCAGATATATTTATTATTTAGTCTTAGTATCTAGTAGCGGCCTTATTACAGGGTCTAAAATGTTTTGGTCCACCAAACCACTGTACATACATTTATAGAGCAATAAACAATTGAGTATTGAGTAGGAACTATGAATTTAGAACTTTGCATGCTGCCACAAATTGAAGCGATGGTGAAGTCAAAAATTAATGTGCTCCAAAATGATCACGACATTTGTAATTGGAAACTCTAACGCAATATGATAATGTTGATGCCAAAATTAATTGTTTATTATTTGAGGAATCATAAAATATAACGTCTTATCCAAAAGTTTGTCTTTCTGCCACAGGACATTAATTTTGATTTAAAGTAATTTATATCTTATTTCCGACGGGTAGAGAATAATTTATTCTAGTTTAATTAGTGGCAACATTTGTCTATATTAGTATAGTAATGCAAATTCCGGCGAATGATGTAATTTCGAATGGCGAATTAGCGTAGGTGGCTCAATGGTGTGGACTATTGCCTTCCTACCTTCGGGGCTGAGGTTCAAATCCCGCCACGTACCAGTACGTTTTCGAATTTTCGAAATTATATGTACGTTATCCAACGCTCTTAAGTGAGGGAAAACATCGTGAGGAAACCTGCACACGCCTGCGAAAACATTCAAAGGTTGTGCGTGAAGTCGTCCAACCCGCACTGGGCCCGCGTGGACGACTATGGCCTAAACACCATATACGTGTAGGCTCGTGCCCCTCGGCTGGGACGTTAAATGATCTAATTATGATAATGTAAATTCTGCTGTAGCAATTTTTTTGTGGTAATTCCGATTAATTCTGATGGCATACTAAATAAAGATCTATATTAATTTCGTTTATATTAACTTCGACGTAAATTGATTACTTAAGATTAATTTTATCCAAATCAATAAATAACGAAACTAAGAAGTTATCCTTATTATCACAATCTGTTTATAATGATCCCATAAATAAGTCGGATGAATAGTGCCAGTTATACAAAGGTAGTCATCATATAACAAGGATTTTAATATATTACACGAATAATATACACATTACCTTGTACTAGTATCTACATACGTATTTTATTACAAGTTGAGTGGGTTTCTTGCAGTATCGTTATATGAATCTTTAAATTTTGCCTAGAGTAGAGAGTTAATAGAGTTATGAGTCGTTAGATTATTTTTCTGTTCATTAGATGAACATGACTGACATGATTTTGGCAGTGCATTTAACAATACAAACTCGATTGACTGACGCTCAAAGGGGACCTCTGAGCCCCCCTCTCTCAAAAGTTATTTTGCCTCGAAGTAGAAGTGACGATTCCTACAAAACAATCTTGTCTTATGTGAGTATTTTTTTTATTGTGTTTATTTTGAAATTATAATATTTGATGGTCTTTAATAAACTCGCGTCAACATTTAATTCTTGAAATAACGAAACACGAGTCTAGTTAGCTGGAATCGACTTGACCATGTAATTGAGCATCCGTTGATCAGCTGTGGTAATTCTTTTAACTCCGCCTTGCGTCATTGGATACGATAAAATGCATTTTCATGCTTTTTACCACGTATACGATTTCTTAAATTCAACATAAAGTTGGAAATAGTTTTCTCACTAAGACTATGTAAACGGTTGTTGAAAATTCAAACTAAATATGAAATATTAAGTTTCAGGCTGGCTGGACTACGTGATGGATGTCATACATACCTGGCAAACCAGATATAGCTACAATTTTAATTAAAATGGTGCCATCTTAGGTGATGCTGTTTCTCTTTAATCCTAAGTGACATCATTTATGATTTCTTCTAAAGTAGGTTCGTCTTTTTCATCGAGTAGACTTTAGAGAAATTGTGTTCAGTCAACATAATGTTTAATTTGCTGTTACATATTAAGTATCACAGTATCTTTGCAGTTAAGAGGCTAACATAGAATGGACGCTAGTCATGGTAAATTGCAGTTTCCCAGTTTATTCTAATAGCTAATTCTAAATTTTGAATTGAATTAAAATGGTACGGCAGGAGAAATAATGTCGTTATTATGAATGATAAAAAATCCTATTCGCAACATTAGAAATTATGTAAAGTATTTATATTATTAAATAGTAAAAACTTTAGTACTGGCAATATTCAAAGTCAGGTCAAGCAAACAAAATACTTGGTATGTGTCTTTTAAAATTTATTTTTTTAGGTTGGTATTTTTGAATTTGAAAAGATTTCAGCCGACAATATCTTCACAAAAAAATCTTAATATGTGTGAAATATGCATATATTCACATAAAAATTTGAATCAGTTAGATTATTTTTTTTATATTTTAAAACATGGCATCGAATGAAAGCTAATGTGACAAATAGTAATGAGTGTTGTGAAAGCGACACTGGGAATTGTAAATACTTTTCTATTGGTTTCGTGTTCTCTAAGAATACACGTACATGAGTGTTAACTGTCACATATATTTTTATTTTTCCTCAATTCGTGTTTATTTATTTACTTTTATATTTGGCCACCTTTTTTTCTTAAGTTCAAGCGATTCGCACA
>PQWD01002970.1:56721-86150 GCA_019425675.1 Leucinodes orbonalis
AGTTGTACAGAAGTTAAAACCTTTTGAGTTCCTATACTTTTCTATTACAAACCGGATCGTGTTCTCGTAAAAAGAAAATTAAAATACATTTGGCAGCACTTCTCTGATCTTTTCTCAAAGCGGCAAGCGTAACCGCTTGTCAATGTCAAGTTCATACGTCATCGCATTTTGTTTTGTGAAGTAAATCTTACGCTTGGTGCATCGTTGGCATGCTATTGCACGAATAACCGGCACTTGTGAAACTTGGTACCGAATAAATAGATATCCTAATCATTTCTTGTCTTTGGTTCATTCTGATTTAATCCGTAAGGAAACTAAATTTACCGACATATCCCGCCGATCAGCAAGTTGAATGGACAGTGGGCTGGTCACGTATGTGCAGAACCGATGGCCGTGGAGCAGACGAGTTCTGGAGTGGAGACCGCGTCCTTGGCAAGCGTAGTGTAGGACGCCCTCGATCGATGGACCGGACGACTGCGAAAGGTGCTGGTGGAGGCGCATGAGATAAGTGGGGACCGGGATATCTGGCGCAAAAATGGGGAACCTATGTCACAGCAGTGGCTGCGAGGAGGTTGAAATAAAAAATACTACAAATATGGCAGTAATGTTAGCTTGTACATCATCATCATCCTCCTCAGCTCATTAAACGTTCCCACCGAGAGCCCGAGCTTCGTGTAAAAGTCTGTTGTTTAGTAGTAGGTACCAATACAGCATCTTCCTGTGTAATTATTTCATATAAATATATATGTATCCTTCCATACCCTTCTTTAATATTACCTATCTAAGTACGTTTAGTTATGAATTTAAAATTAATAACGTAGAGGCTTTGTGAGACAAAATAATGAGTTGTGATGTGTTGTTGTGTGTGTTATTATTATTATTCCTTCTTAAAATTGAGGCTAGATCGCGTGAATGACTGTAGTTTTTTATGAAAGTATTAATCGTTATTGAAAATGGACTTGCTTTTTAAAATTGGTTATGTTAATTTATAACGTGCATCGCTTTTCAATTTACAGTAATACTTATTTATATACTTCCAAAATTGGCAATGCATTTACTCAAATACAATGAGTCACAATTAAATTTGAAATTGCTTATTCAAGTAGGAAAAGCGGCACAAATCGCAAATCCATGTTCACCCACACTTAGCCGGTCAGTCGGTTACACTACCGCTCCCTTAATAAAAGGTGACTAACTTACAAATAAAACTTTTGGACTTGATAATGGAGCGTTAGCAATTTTGGTTAACGAACGCGCAAGTCAGAATACAATCACAATTTTGGGCTGAGAGCCATCTGCGCTCGTCCGGTGAAGCTGTGAAGGCCCCTACTGCCAACAGGGAAAGGTCATTCTGAAAAAAAAACTATTACAATAGTTGGTCATCGCAGGGAGACTCTAATAATAATATCTCAAAGCCCTCAAATAAAATGCAATAAATATGTTTTCAGTGACAATGAACATTTGTGACAGTACAATATAAAAAATTCTAACAAAGTCAACTTTTGTAAACAAGGACGCTTTAATCCTCCGCTTTCCCCATCCAGGAACCAAATATTTACATTTCGTCAATCCCTTTGACAAATGACATCCCCACAACGTAAGGCACCTATTGTACAGTAAAAATAACTCACATTTGCAATTCCATATTTAAGACTGAATTAATACATCACTTCAGTGTCATAGTAACCGTCACATCTTTCTTTATTTAAGAAGGCGTTTTAATATTTAAACTGAACAAGTCAATCAGTTGCAACTCCTTAGCTATAAAATACGAAAAGTGTATTTTTCTCAGTTATGCGTTTTACATAAAGGGCGACAGACGCCTACGCTGCGTTTGCGCAAAACACTCGGCCATTCATGCCGGCCGCTTCCGCCGATGTAGGCTGAGCAAACTACGACCACGTACTATTCAACTGTTACGCTTTCTTGTAAGCGGCGTGCTTTATGAGATCTTAGTATAGCAGTACTTGAACTCTATGCCGAGGCAAGCTAACGCAATTATATAAAAAATAATATAAAAAACCTTTCTAAAAGCAAACTTTTGTTTTTTTTTTAAAAACTAGAAAGTAAATAAGGACGCCTTAAATCTCAACGACAAGCTTTTAATTTAAATGACGTTTTAAGTTAACAGTAAAAGTTTTAGTGGAAAAGTTTATATTTGACTTTTTAGCGCATAACCTGAACGCTTCATTACTACAAGGTCGTTTGTCAGTAATTTTGAACAGTCCAACTCTTCAATGAGAGCGTGATAACGTATATTTACGAGTATCAAAGTGTCATCTCTTCCAAGACAACTCACAAAACATTAAATATTTAATTATAAAATAATTTTAAATATAATCTAATCTAATTATAAAACTAACAAAAATCATAGAGTAGTGTAAGCCTAGTTGATACTATACAATTCCATTTTTACATTGTTGGTAATATTTACAGTTAAATTCTTTATTTTAGTAAATATGGGCTTCTGAAAACAAAGACGATTATTTAATTTCTTATCAATGTCTTAGAGAAACAGTAAACCAACTGATGCACAATCACGAAGAAATCATCATCATCATCAGCTCATTAAACGTCTCCACCGAGGGGCACGAGCCTACCCGTATAGGGTGATTAGGCCTTAGTCGTCCACGCGGGCCCAGTGCGGATTGGACGACTTCACACACAACCTTCGAATCTCTTCGCAGGCGTGCATGAAGGTTTCCTCACGATGTTTTCCTTCACCGTAAGAGCGTCGGATAACGTACATATATTTTAGAAAGTCGAAAATACATTGGTACGTGTCGGGATTTGAACCTCAGCCCTCCCGGTGGGAAGGCGACAGTCCACACCACTGAGCCACCGACGCTCTTACGCAAAAAGAAATATCAACCAAAAAATTTACCTCAACGTATGTAAACACATACGTTTAGTTATTGTTTTTTTTTCTGTTGAATAAGAGGCAAACGAGCATACGGTTCACCGCATGGTAAGTAACACCGTCGCCCATAAATATTTGCAAGACCAGAGCTCTCAGAAATGCGTTGCCGGCTCTTTAAAAGAGTGTACGCTTTTTTTTTAAGGACGCCAGGACGAAGAAATGTTATCATTTTAAAGTACCAACGCATTCAAGTTCAACAGTTAACAAACAAAACTGTTAGACCAGTGACACGAGACGTACACATTGCGTTCGTTTGGTTTTCCCATGATTCGTAGCTTAAAAGCTATTTACACTGATGCACTGACCAGTATTTTTAGCATCCGCACAACCGTGGCCTTGTTTTTTGCATTTTCTGTACCAATTTGGCGTTGGTTGAAGTTGAAGCGTTAGATTTATGCGTCAGCCGTTGAAACAGTCCGTTCGTTTTAAATATTTCGACGCGTGTATAGAGAGCCGTTGTAGAAATTGATCTTAAGTATTCTTAGTCCGATGAGTAAGTGCAATGCATCTATTTGTATGCTGGATTTAGATTGGTTCATCACTAGCCTATTACTTTCACTGTTGTGACAGGCCTTACCACACTTCATCAGCTTGACGCGCCATCCGAAGCGCGTAATAATCTTTATGTTAGAGTCAACCTGCAACACTTATTTTTTAATACATCATATCAAAACGCCAATTATTGTACAGCATGAAACTCGAAATGCCTATCTAATACAATAAGACACACCCCTTTGTAACTATTTAGAAACCCATAGATGAAACGGGCACAGTTATGTACTCGTATATCTCGCTGCCTGTCAGAGACAAACATTCTTAAGTGTGTACTAAACGTGGTGAAAGGGCCTCGGCGATATAGGGCTAGATACCAAAATGGGCCATTGTTATCCATAAAATACACTGCTACGCATATTTATGGCTTTTGCTTACCACATTAGCACAAAATATGTGAAAATACGCTTGGATTTCATAGGACGGATCACTCTTTTCTTATTTAATTTTATTTTAAATTTTATTATTAAAATGTGTATAAATATGTATTTGATTGCTATTTTTTCAGAACGATTTAAATATGTCTTTCCTTCAATTCATAATACAATTGTTTAGAATTGGTTCACTTTTATTTAAATTTAACTGAATCTTGCTCTCCTGCACGCACCAATGTCATTCCAATATTCGGAATATATGTACGGTGATCTGACGCTCTTACGGTGAAGGTAAACATCGTGAGGAATCCTGCGCACGCCTACGAAGAAATCCAAAAGTTGTGCGTGAAGTTGGACAATCCGCACTGGGCCCGCGTGGACGACTAAGGCATACACTCTATGCGGGTGGACTCGTTCCCTTCGGTGGGGATATAATTATAATGGATTGATGATGATGACTGTCAACAAATAAGTAGTAATTAAAATTATTTATTTCGTAATTATAGGTAGATACGTAAGATGTTACATTTAGTTAGCTCATAATGTACCACTGCTGGCCATAAGTTCAAATGTAGCAGCAAATCTATGGGGAAATTGGACTGTTACCCTCCATGCAGGCTCAATGCGGGTATTAACGACTATCATTCTAAGATAGTAGCCTGAAACGACGGCTTAACGTCCTTAGAAGCACCGATTAGGTATCGGAAATCAATGATTTCCAACCAACCATTAAACATTTTCAGCACCTGGAGTTCCATTTAAAGCGGTAGACACAGAACTGGTCTACTTTAGTTTCTGGAACGCTGCCAATTATGGCTTAATTTCCTTTCCCTTGCTAACCGATTCATGTCATTGTGAATTCTTTAATGGTTTTTAATTTAGTTTCACTGCCCTACATAGCTGTAAATGTGTAAAAAATCTTTACAAGTTTGTGATACAGTTGGTAAATTTCCTAAAAACATAGTGTTTCATATTAATTTGTTGAAATACTTTTATTAGTAATACAATGTCAGCAATGTTTGAATAAGAACTTTTTATTACATTAAAATATGAATGGTTTATGTAAAGCAAATCTGCAAATCTTTACTGAGGCAAATATTTACTAGGGCAATGGTTGTGCCTTTCAAACGAATAAATAAATTGAATATAATCAGTAAGCGTGATGATAGTTCTAAAAATTTGCGACAGTAAGCAAACCACAATTAAGTTAAAGAAAGTATTTTCACGGGCTTAATATGTTCACTATTTTAAAAATAAATATTGCTTTGCGCTAATATGATCTTGAAGCAAGATCAAGGATCTGCGGGCTTACCGCAATCTCATAAAACAGTGTTACAATAATATTACTTCACCTTTTATGGTACAGAAATGCTGACGTATGATTATAGTAAAACTGTTTTAAGAGATGACTGTAACCCCTTGAACTGGTTTAAGAACCCACATGCCCAATAAATTTTAGAATATGCAAAATAAAAATGTATGAATTTACTGACGTAATCAACTTCATTGTTTAGTTTTTACAACTTTAGTATATATACAATCAGAATTATCTTATCTGTAGTAATAAAAAAACAATTATTTTAAAACGAAGTAGAAAATACAGAACACTGTTTACGGTATCTTTATTGCAATGTGCATGACTCTCAAGTTCATAATTGCCTCAGCCTTCAAACAAATCCTTGCATTTCGATCACAGTTTCTCACTCATTGGTAAACAGCTTAAGAATTAGAATAAGTTCTGTGGTTAATCATTGTTTCACGTAATGAAACACGTGATCTTGTTACTGTTTAATTAGTTTTGTCCAACCAATGTTTCAATATTTATATTGTAAGGAGTGTATAATTATACTTATACTCATTAATTATTTATATTGGAGTCATTATTCATTAATTTTTCGGTTTATGTTTGGGTTGAGTACCTGTAATCTTTATAATAAAAAGTATGATTACGCTTAAAACTTTGAACAGTGGATTTAGCGCCATCTATATGTGTCCTTTATAAGATGTTAGTGTACAAATAGTGCCTTATAAATCATTAAAGAAAAACACTATACTACTGTTAATTATTATTAAAAGTATGCATATATATTGAAACTGCCTCATTGGTATAGTGGATACGGTGTTTAGCTGAATGACCCTAAGGTCGTAGGTTCAAATTCCGCGGGGAGACATCACTTTGTGAGATTTACCTAGTTTGGTTCGGACAATGCAGGTTGAATTACCTGATTGTCCGAAAAGAAATATGATTCCGTGCTCCGGAGGGTACGTTAAACGTCGGTCCCGGCTAATATCTTAGGATGGTAGTCTTTAACACGAATCCGCGGTCCAATCTCCCCATAGTCTGCTCTGCGGGAAGGCCTGTGCTCTTCAGTGGACTTTTATAGGCTGATGACGATATTTATAAAATCATAACAATGCATCTTACATACATATCCTCTTAACATAAATATTGATAGTATTGTTCCACTACGTTAAAGGCCCAGGTTCTGAGTACATTTCTTAAAACAATGCTATTCATTTGTGTTATCACAGTTAAGCGTAAACATCCGATCTTTATCTTAGAACTCTATTATACGACAATCTGAAGCATCTGCGACAAAGTTTGTAAAGTTTGTATAGATTACCCCATTAATCACAATATCACCAAGACACAGAATCGGGAATGGTAACATGTTTGCTTGGGGAATGTGAAAGTACTCATTATTATCATTACAGCCTAATATTTCCACAGTTGAACACATTTTCCCCCTAATGAATTCCAGCTATGGCCACAAAGCATGATTTCTAGTAAACATAAATATAATGTTATCTCCAAAAAGTCGCTTATTAGCACCCCCTTTGGTTGTTTTTCTTGTTGCGAATTAAATTTGGTTTCTCGTTACTCGTTCATCGAGAAATCTACAACGTACCTTAAATAGCTTCTTAAATAAAGCTATCAGGAAAGAGGTCGTTAAATATTTCTTGTCATGTTAGACACAATGCCCGTCTACCTAAACATTAATGCTCGTTCAATAGGGTCTGAACAGGTTCTGTAAGCATTTCGGCATAATTCTCCCTGCAAAATTCCTGTCATGCATTGTTTTACGACCCTTTGTAATATCAAAATGAATACTGCATCAAAATCGAACCTTGTCCGCTTATTTTAAGGTTTAAAATTCCTTACACAGGTAGTTAGTGTTTCTAAGCCAATATTGCGGAATCTGATCTATGTTGTGATATCATCCCATTGTATGTCGCTTCTGAGAATGACTAGTGTCAACTCAGCCTACGTCCGTTGATGTATTTATTACATGTGAATAGTTTTTAACTGTTAGCATTAGGGTTCAAATTCAAAGGTGTTTTAGGAATTTACGATATCCATTCAACATGTAAGAGGTTTTCAATTCTATTTAGGTATGTTTAGTTAACTTCCAATATTAGACTCCTTGACCGTAATAGAGTATGTAGGTATGCCTCACAGTTGCTGTAAGTTAAAGAACAAGTTTATTTTCATATAAATTTTACAATGTTGTAATTTCATGATGTTGTTTTCTGTTTAGTCAATTTTGTCATCATAAGTTCTCGAAGTATAATGTTTAGTAATGCATTAAAGTTATAACGAAGAGTTTGCCAAAATAACGAGTTTTTCTCAAAGGAACTCCAAATTTCATCCTCACCACCTCCTCCACAGAACGAGAACGAGAACCTTATACTTAATATATGGTTATTTTTTACCACACACGGTACAACTGTAAAATCGATCTTCGTTTGAAATATTTAAGATTATTCCTGAGCGACACGTCTCTAATATATAAAAAGCGTATTTCACATTTAAATGGCCGGCAACGCATTTCTATACCCTTTGGTTTTCCAAATGCATAGTGGACGTGTCATTTAACATAAAGTCAGACGAGTACTAGTTAAAAAAATTAGATTCTTTCAAATCTAGATTAAGACTATTATTTAAATAACATTGGATTGGATTCGGCATAAGCTATTAATTAAGGAAATATCAATGACATATTGTTCCTTTGTAAGCACAAAATAAAATTTTGTGGGCGTTATAAAATGACAAAATGGCCGTTACATAAACGTTAACAAAGACGTCCCTTAATAGACCTTTCGATACGCCCAAATATGTGGTGATCGGTGCTTTGTTGCACGTTTTGGGCTAACGTGGGTGTCCGAAAATGCGACTGACGACGGAAATTACTGGTCGTTACCATAAAATCGGTAAATAAGAGGAAAATTACTAAAGAATGTTAAATAGTATTGAGTCACGATACTATAGAAGAGCTGTTTATGGTATTGGAATAATGAAACATTTTAATGTGGGAGAGCCAAGTTTCGGCATTAAGTTATAAGCTTCATAAGAAAAGAAATATTTATATTAAGTAGTCAAGTTGATAATGAAGAAAATAATAAATCGTAAACAACAGATAGACCAGGTAATAGGCATGATGACTGGGTCCTGAAATCGTAAGAACTATTTCATATTATTGTAAATCTGGGTTAAATATAACGATGTGCTTACTCTCAGCTCGAAAAATCATGTTTTATGAATTTTATTAGTCTTTAAAGTTAGATGGGCAAGTCCATTTTTAAAGTACATTAATTGTCAAAAATTGGTCAACAAAAGGATAACACATACAATTTAAAGCAACTTTTGCTATAAAATCGTTTTAGTAAGCGCAACATTTAATATAGTTGTAGTATAAAATTCACAAACTATGCGTACTAATTACTGATGCGTGACGTCATAACTAGGTAGCCATTTGTATGATGCGTTTGTGGGGAAAGTCCATTAATGTGTTTTTAGAATTGGAAAATCTCTGTGAGTTTTAATGTTAACGGAGTATTTTTTTACCAATGTTTCTATTATTATGCGGTCCATCGATATAATAACAGAAAAAAAAATTGTTATCATCCCTATTGTTGCTGTGACATGGGCATTTTAACTATGTATGTTCCTTTCATGCCCTCTAAGAAATAAGATTTAACTATTGGGGGACCAGTGGAAACATAATTTATTGAGGTCTACACTATATGTGTACGTGTATGTGTATCTGTTTGAAAAATAGAAAATCTATTATTTGCTGGACTTAAATTCCGGCTAAACAATCTAGAAACTGAAACACAGTGTATAGCCCTCTTATTTACGACCCATTTGGTGTAATGGTTGACACGTCGGCTACTACATCAAGGGTTCCGGATTTGATCCCCGGGCATTACAAACATTTGTGTACATGAACGTGTTTGTTTCTATTGGTTTGGGTGTTTCTATGTATAATGTTTTAATTTACCAAAAAATGTGTATTAGTATGTTTGTCAGTAGTTAAGTACCCATACTACAAGCTCCTCGCTTAATATGGGCTAGATGGCGCTGGGTGGCTATTAGTGGATTTTATTTATTGATTTAACAAAAAATTCAAATCATGCAACATAACAAAAGCAATAATCTATTCTCTTACATAAACAAAGCACGATAACAAAAGACACGATTTAAATAACTGCCAACTAATCTAACCTAGATTATGACAAAGGACCTACGGCATAATTCCCTTCCCCCTTCGCGCCACAAACAATGTAGTGATAACGCTTATCACTAACTAGATAATGGTGATATCACACGCAGACGTTGCTTCTATCGTTACGCAATCAGTTGGTGTTAAACGCCTCGTGCTAATTGATTTAGGTAATCCGACTGTTTGCCGGACTTTTTTGACATAATGTGATGTGTACATTGAAGTACTTAATGTACATACTTACTTATATAAGTATAATAATAGTAACCAGTTTGAACTTTAGCTCAAAATTCAGATCTGGATATTGATGATGATAATGATGATGATGATCATACTAATTTCACAACAAGAGAACGTTGATTAATAATCTTAATTATGTCTTAGCATAATTTTGTCTTCTATTCTCACTTGCACACTTATTCATACCTATATTTTATCATAACATTTAAATTATGTTAACTTCAATTTAAGTAAACATAATTAATTACTACTTAAGTCACTCAACGCGTAATGGAGCGAGCTATGCTCGGGGTCTCACTTAGTGATAAGATCAGAAATTATTTAATCCGTAAGAGAACTAAAGTTACCGACATAGCCCGCCGGATCAGCAAGTTGAAGTGGCGGTGGGCTAGTCACGTATGTCGCAGAACCGATGGCCGTTGGAGCAGACGAGTTCTCTGGAGTGGAGACCGCGTCTCGGCAAGCGTAGCGTAGGACGCCCTCCGGCCCGATGGACCGACGACTTGCGAAAGGTCGCTGGTGGAGGCTGGATGAGAAAAGCGAAGGACCGGGATATCTGGCGCAAAATGGGGGAGGCCTATGTCCAGCAGTGGACTGCGATAGGTTGAATAGAACTTCATTTTGCAAAAATGCTTCCATGTAAGCTGTGCACGACGTGACAGTTTGTAATTAAGGCTTCCCTACTTGTGTGCATCTCTTGAAAATGTATATCGTAAATGTAATAAACGTATCGTATATCTTGTAAACTGTCCAAAAATAATTGATTGATTTCCAGATAGGTCAAATGTTATGTTTATGTCTTATAACATGTTACTTTAGGTTTTGCTTTTTTCATGTTCAAAGGCCGTATAAATTGTATATTAATGTTTTTGTTATCATAATCGTACTGCTAAAAAATAAATATTATTCAGAGAAAATATTAGGGAAATTAATAAGACACAGCATAGAAGATATGATTTCCAATAGTATATGTCTGAAAACACAGCAATTTATTTTTAACTAAAATTTAAATGTCCAGTCTATAAAATACTAATTAGTTTGTCGACCATATTTAACAATTATAGAATGAAATACAAAGCAATGCAGTATTCTTACATGAAACAATAGAAGATAACATTTCCTAATAAATTTCTGTTTTCCGAATATAAGTGCATCGACCGATAAATATTTTATTAATCACAATGACGTCTCGGAATGTTATTTGATATATCTGCACATTTATCGTTTCTACGGTTTCATTAAAACCTAAGTATAAAGTACCTACGTATAATTGTTACGGTACGTGTTATTTAGTGAAATTTACGTAGTGTGGGACGAACTTCGGCACTTTTTACTGTATATTTGCAAAATAGCGTACGCG
This sequence comes from Leucinodes orbonalis, assembly GCA_019425675.1. Taxonomy (NCBI): domain Eukaryota; kingdom Metazoa; phylum Arthropoda; class Insecta; order Lepidoptera; family Crambidae; genus Leucinodes; species Leucinodes orbonalis. The sequence continues at coordinate 67,672 of PQWD01002970.1, forward strand.
GATCCTAGGATAAGAATAGCTGTACTTACGGGAAAATTCCAACAGTCGACGGTCAAACTTTAAAACTGTCGTGACTTTTGAATAACATTCTATTATGGTACATTATATATAAGGAACTTTCAAATTTTCGAAATTATATGTACATTATCCGACGATCTTTCGGTGAAGGAAACATCGTGAGGAAACCTGCGCACGCCTACGAAGAAATTCAAAGCTTGTACGTGACATCGACCAACCCACACTGGGCCCGCGTGGACGAATAAAGCCCTAAACATCCTATACGAGTAGGCTCGCGCCCCTCGGTGGGGACGTTTTATGAGCTGATGATCATGATGATGATAAGGAACACATTATATTTCTATGACACATTTTATCACTATATAGTATTTAACAAAGTCGCTTTCTCAGTCCCTATATCTATGTATGCTTAAATCTTTAAAACTCCGCAACGGATTTTAATGCGATTTTCTTTATTAGATAGATACATAACATACATTGTTGAGATATACTGATATTTTTGAAATTTCTGCTGAGATGGCATTTCCTGCTCGATGAAAACGCAGGATGAACCCTACGAGACGCAACGTTTACAGTTTTTCTGTAGTGTATATAGTATTAGCATTGCACCCGTGTGAAGCCGAGGTGGGTCGCTAGTACGATATAAAGTTAACTTCAAAGCTACATAGAAGTATCGTCATGTCTTACCTACTTAATGTTAAAGACATAAAGGGCAGTGGTTTCTGCGAAAACATTTGCGTGTCCTTACATCGGTCCTTACTTTAAAGCAGGTGTTCGAAGGGACTACGCGATCGCTGTGCGGTCATAACCACAGATTATAACTGTTTCATTTCTGGGTCACGCATTCCAGATTGTTCTCGTGTTTATTCGAGAACACACGTGTGCCATTTGGTTGCGAGATGGATGACATTATATCCGTTTAATATGGCCTCTGCTTTACTGGACAAATGTATATTTTTGTATGTTATAAACACCTGGTGGTTAGTGACAAGCCTGACCATGACAGAGCAATATTAAAGAAAAGCAGTAATTATAATAATCACAATTGTGATTATTCTCCGTCAGTATCCCCCACTCTCATATACCCGGACATTTCACAGTGTCAGATATTGTCCCGTGAAAGTCGTAAAATTATCGGGTATAAGAGACCTAACATCTGTTGTATCGGGTGTCGGACGCAGTGCGGCATTGATGGAGAATAATAACTGTCTATCAGTTATTGCCACTCTGTCATGGTCAGGTGTGTCACTTTCTATCAGGTTAGCGTCCTGATCGCACTGTTCACTTTATAACATACAAAAGAACAGATTTATAGGCCAGACTATGGGTATTTTCCCCCATGAGTAGCACCAACAAAATCTGACGTGTAACGGGGAAGATCTTTACCCAGCTTTGGACTTCTACAAGATAAAAAGAGAACGTTAATAACCACTGTTCTAGGGTAATTAGATATATGTATGGGTATGTGAAATCGAATGATGTTTCGGGCTAGCTAAAAAAATTAAAAGGTCCTTATGACATTAATATAATAGTGATATTCTTGTTTTTTCGATAACAGATTATAAAAAGCATACATATTTATTCTCGTAGCTGCGTACTAATCATATTTTATTCATCCTACCTTTAGAATTTGTCACCTAATGTCATTCCTCTTAGGCGCGATGGTTAACAAACACGATAAAATATCAAATGTCATGCGTAGTGACGTCAATAGATAAAAGGATCATCGCTAGCCGGAAATTTATTTATAATTTTAGTAAATACATATATAGTAAATACATATATATTAAATAGATTTATTTTGCAAATATTGAGTTTTGTGTGTAATGTCTTTGAGATACATGTAGATATTTTATAACTGAAAATTTTAGGTTTGCTTGTGATAACCGATGCGTATTTCAGTAGCGCGGCAGGTCAGCAATTATGCGATATCAAAGCCAAAGCAAAAATGTAGGCTATTATATAGCTATTGTATTCTATAGCTTTTACTCTTATGTAAAAATAACAGTAAAATATTTCTTAGCAAAGTAAAACAAAAAATTTTTTGGTTTAATAGATTTTTAATCTTCTAGATAGCTCTTAGGTGTTGTAGTCATACATAAAGGAGGGTGAATTAACCTAAAAATAGAACCTTAACCAAATCCAATATGAACTATTTCTTCTCATAGCGCCAACAAGACGGCCAAAGTTTGTTTTAATGATTTGCCTTTAACCTCAATCTTTAGGTTGTTAATTTGTTCAAAGAGTTACCTTTCTTGCTTTTGCAATGTTTGTATTAAAGTTGTACCGATATGTGGCTTTGCAAATGAATCACAAAGTTGTCGTTAACTTTACTTTTTGGATATGGCAGAGATTCCTCATTAGATGAAATGCATTCCTTTGCTTACTTAGGAATAATAAAACACTATCATCTATTAAAATTGAAGTATCTATTTGTAATATTGAAACAATCGTCTTTTACTACATACAAAAAAGAATATATATACGGTACCTACCTATATACAATCACTATAATATATTGTATGTATGTTTGTTCCGGCTAATCTCTGAAATAGCTGAACCGATTGTGACATGACTTTCATAAGCAAGTAGCCGATGTATTAAGGAGTTAATTTAGGCTACTCTGAGAAAAATAAAGTAATATTGTTATGTCTAAATTCTATCCAATACTCACGTTACGATTTAAAGAAGCGATCTAAACATCATTTGGTAATTAATATAATTTAGGGTGCTTATATATATATATATACATCATCAGCTCATTAAACGTCCCCACCGAGGGGCACGAGCCTACCCGTATAGGGTGATTAGGCCTTAGCCGTCCACGCGGGCCCAGTGCGGATTGGACGACTTCACACACAACCTTCGAATCTCTTCGCAGGCGTGCATGAAGGTTTCCTCACGATGTTTTCCTTCACCGTAAGAGCGTCGGATAACGTACATATATTTTCGAAAATTCGAAAATACATTGGTACGTGTCGGGATTTGAACCTCAGCCCTCCCGGTAGGAAGGCGACAGTCCACACTATTGAGCCACTGACGCTCTCATTTATGTGTATTTTTATTTTATTATTAGTACACACTTGCCTACTTTTCTTGCTTTGTTTCTTTTTTTTTTGGCCAGCTGAAAGAAATTTCATTGTGAAATAAGCTGTGCTTTGTACGTACTTTTCCATGTTTATTGTGTTTTGTCTTTTCTGTGTGTGCATAAATTGTTAAATAAATAATAAGCTGACACCTTGGATAACCAAATAGTACGTTTTACTGCGGGAGAATATCATACACCGCGCGGCACAGCTAATAATTAATAAATACAGATGATTCACCCAAAGCGGAATTCAATGCGTCGAAATGTAATGCACAGTAATTACCTGAAACAAGTGAAAACAGAGATCAATCATGGCTCATTGAACTGAGCACGCAACGGCTCTACAGATGAAAGTGAAGCCGAGTAGTAACATGTTACGGCTTACTGACGCTTGTACTGTTTGTATCGATAGCTGATTGTCTGTGTAGCAATCCCATGTGATAGCGAATTGCTTTTAATTTCAGGTGACTTTTTTACCATCAGATAAATATTTTAATTTGAATAATGTCTAATCTCTCTTGCGATTGAGTCGCAATCCATTACTATTCTTCCATTTCGTGCTAGATATTCCGGTACTCCGATTTCCACATCCAACTTTAACGAACTTTCGCAAGTCGCCGGTCCATCTGGCTGGTGAGTATCCTACGCTACGCTTGCAAAGACGCGGCCTCTACTCTAAACTCATCTGCTCCATCGGCTATTGGTTCTGCGACATACGTGACCAGCCTATTGTCACTGCGCTCGCTTGCTTCAATGAATAACAGTTTACATCTGGATAAACGTCTCCGTCATCTTACACCAGGTGTTCCGGTCCTCCGATTTCCTCATCTACCATTGACCTTTCGCAAATGTAAATGTCTTGTAAATGATGATGAGTTATAAATGAATAAGCATGCAAAAGCCTTGGTCGCGTTTTATTTTGTAAGTCTTCAATGAGTGACGAATATTGAATAATGGATCAGCTATCTTGCATATAAATAACCAATTAGTCATTTTAAATGTGCATATTTCAAATTGATGTTACATGAAAGCATTAAGTCTTCATTTTAACGTTCAGCTAAAGGAATCTCTGTCGTCTAGTGTTTTCAGCATTGAGTCAAGTCACTGCTGGATTCAGAGAGTGATAGAGAGAGAGTGTTAGTTAACATCCCACTAGGGTACCTACACATACACGCGTAGGACGCCCTCCGGCCCGATGGACCGACGACTTGCGAAAGGTCGCTGGTGGAGGCTGGATGAGAAAATCGGAGAATCGGGATATCTGGCGCAAAATGGGGAAGACCTAGCAGCAGTGAACTGCGATAGGTTGAATAGAGAGAGGGTACACATATTATATAACTTTTTGCTGTTTTTTATCAGATCATATAGTTTTATAACTCATTTTTATTCACTGTACCAATCCATGTTGATGAAATCTAGCAACATTGTAGTGATTATTAAATAAAAGTTATCAGCTTTTATCAAAAATGCGACATAGAGCAGCTGCAATAGGTCATGGTCGTGCAGGTGCATTACTAGCGGAAGTTCACCGCAAACCCAATTATTCCAAAACTTAAGCAAATTAGTTTAAAGAATGAGGAACAGAGCGGGCCAATTGTGGTCTACATCAGCTGGCGTAGATATTGGTGGCGTCACGCGATGCGTACAGACGGAAAACCCGATTACAAATGTCATTCTTAATTTCGACTAGTTAGTACAGAAACATAACTACGATGATTAGTGGGGAATAAGTGTGCGAAATTCTCGTGACAAAATTACCAATATTTAGAATTTTATGAAACATTGTTATGTATTTCATCATCATTACAACCTAAAATGTCCACTGCTGAACGGAGGCCTCCCCTAATGATTTCCACGCAGACCGATCCCTTGCAGTTGACATCCATCTGCTACCTACCACCTTAACCAGGTCATCAGTCCATCTGGTTGGGATCGGCCTCGCTTACGATATGTATTTAGGGAAAGGTATTGAAATTACCAGCATTTTCTATATCTACGTTTATCTTCAATTCCGGACTTGATACTACATAAAATAGGTAAATCTTTTATAGGAAGATGTATAAAGTTTTTCAATAAGGTACCGCAAATATTGTAGAGTTGCCCTTTCATATGTTTAAAGTTAGAATCAAACAACACCTTTCTAAAAATGGGTACTACACTATTGACGAATATTTATGTGATAAAAATCCGTGGTCTTAAACTGCTCAGCTATTTCAGTGTTTATGATATATTGTTACATTAAGGAATTGTTTTTAAAAAAGGCTACACTGTTGAGTTTTCTTGGGTGCTTCTTTCTCAACAGGCCAAACCACTGAAGCGCTTTTTTTAAAAGCATCAAAACTCACATTTTTAGTTTAGTATTTTAATCGTTTTTTATTACATTTTTTTGACGTTCATAAGTGCTTTTTGTAAGCGTAATTTGAAATAAATGTTTTTGACTTTGACTTTGAATTAAATTATGATAATGCCTATATTTTGCAGTGATCTGCAACAGGTTGAAGAGAGAGCTGGAGCTGTGTATTATAATTGTAATTTAACAGTGGATTCCCCAAACAACATATTTTTAATTTTTTTACTTTAACATTGTTTGGGAAAATATAAGTAGTAACAACCATCTACCCAATTAAAATTTATTTTATTATGACAATTGTAGAGTTTCTTTGACAATTATAAGAGTTCAATACATGGGGAGCTAAAAGTATTGTAAAATATTTGTTCTTAGCTATCTTTACTATGTGATAGACTCGGTAATGAGTCGCCTAGCCGTACGTCCGCAGTGCCAGATATCGTCCCGTGAAATAGAAGTATTTTGCTCATATGTGTTTGGAATGAGGGCACTATAGCTAGTAAAATTACCGGGTATAATAAACCTTACATCTGTTGTCTATGGTGACGGGCGCAGTGCGGCATGGATGGAGAAAATTTTTGTTAAAAATACAGTTGATCGCAATTAATGCCGCTCAGTCATAGTCAGGCGTATCACTTACCATCAGGTGAGCGTCCTGAACGTCCTGTACACTTTGTAACATAAAAGATATATCAATGAAGTGATTATAAAATCTGTTCTAATATTAACCTCCTTTTTGCTACTTATTATACAAAAAGTGAGATGAGAGGTGATTCCGAAATGACACAACATTGTATTAGAGTTCAATGACAGGTCTTTTTGTAATTTAAAGGCGGAAAAAACGGCGCTCTCAGTACTTGGATAATTCATGCGTTGAGATGTTAAAACTTTTTGCTGACTTATTTAACTGATTCTTGATCAAATAAATGACGTGATACGATTTGTATTAGCCTTGTTCATATACCTATTATTACTTAGAATACTTGTATTCTCACGTGTAGAACAAGAAGTAGACGTTCATATTTTTCTTCTTCTTCGGAATCTTGCCGACAGCTCACCTGTTGGTAATTAGTTGGTATATACTCTCTATAAAAAAACATCAAAAGGGGAAAAGGCGCCTACGCAAATCACCTTATATAAACGAGGTTTTTAATTTTTACGTTACCATGAATCAGCTAAATATTAATAATTATTTCCGCCACATTGTCCTGCGTCCATCACATACGATAGACCTACTTACTCGTTTAAGATGTGATTTTTTCGGTTAACGTTTATTGAATACAAATTCAAGAACGTTATTTTGTATAACCGCTTGTTACTAAAGAGTCCAAGGTTAACAAAAATCAGCAGCTCATTTTCATAATTTAATAACCTAACCGAGCTAACCCATAGCAAAGTCTCCTATTTAATCACAATAACGTTTAAATTAACGAAACCCAGCGCACATTCTCTGCCAGTACATGCTATAACGCCTCAAATACCATAGTAAATTGAATGTATAAATCTAGGGCCGTTTTAATAGCACTTGCAAGGTCATACATCGCGGGCTTGCCGAAGGTTAAGGCAAAGTTGCGTACTGTCGGCAAATTAATTCCTACCCGAGCGCACAGGATAAGTGATACCCGCAAACACAGATGTTGATTGTCTAGATACCGCACACTTTTACTGTGTGGAAGTACGGATAAAGTATTTTTTACTTAAGTCTAGGATTGCACAAGGTTCTAATGACTGCCAATAGTTTTTATGTTATTGAGGACAAAAAAGTGAATTGTTAACTTAGTGGTAAAAGACACTGCCTCTGAATGGTACAATACCAGATGGTTAAGGAAGGACTTTAAGTCACGCGTAAGATTTTTTTTGACGTGACCTGATTCCACAGTTTTGTCGTACGTGGTAAAAATGAAGACGAGCACGACTCTAGATGACAGTACTTCTAAGTGAATAAAACTTCAAGTTCAGTCTTATTCCTTTAATCGCTAACGAATACATCCAAAAGCAATAGGTTTTTATTTTGTTTGGAATCCTGGCGGTTGGAAGGTTTCCATTTTTGCCAAATCCCAATTAATTTTTAGTTAAACTTCAATCAACTGAATCCAGCTGCCAATTACATATTGAGCATTGCACAAACTGCTATCAAGTAGCTTGTAATTAGGTGTTAGTCACCTACCGAATAACCTGAACACTTAGTAACATACTTATATTTTTAAATTCAGTCATATATTTATAGACAGAAAACACCCTGACCGGTACAAACATACATGTACACAAATTGTAAAACTTTATAATTAAATAGTGAAATTTCCTTTTTAAGGATGCGACTTCATAAAGGAAAAAAAAAACTTTAATACGACTTTTATTTCCGTCTGTCCGTTAGATTTTTTTTCCCTATGTCTTTGCAACGCACCGATATCGTAATAAATAAGCAGGTACCACGCGGGCGAAGCATGTTTTCTTGTCCGGCTAATCGTAGCCATTTCTTACACTTCGACCGCACTACAGGCGCAGTCTATGTATCGCTTTTTCCGGGTTCAAAGAAGATACGTAGTTTGCGGTTATGATCGATTCTACCAGTGTTATCATAAATGATGCTATATCATTATCATCTCACTATAAGTCTCATAACAGATATGGTAAATCAATAAATGCTTGATTGATGGTTTGGTAAACTGTGTTTTTGACTGAAGAGTGAGGTATGATATTTTTGGATGTCAAAACTTGATCTTTTCAACACAAACATGCCTCCAGATATCATTTTTACATAATCAATATCAAGAGACTCCTTTTAAGTATATAAACGTTTCAAAATATCGTGTTCTTATTTAAAGTGCCTGAAACTCATTCCTGTTCCCGGTATTGAAATTAACCGTGGCTAGCGTTATACCACCAGGAGGCTGTACGAGTCCTAGCTTGCGTCCTTATACGTAAAACAAATTAGCCAAGGTCATGTTAAAGCTGAGTCGTTTCAAATGGATCTGTACTTTATACTGCACCTGCGCTGAGTATTATCAATCAAATTATTTTTAACGGTCTCCCCGTCTGTATGTGCGACCTTAAATTTTAAATACGAGCGGCGACACCTGGCCCTTGTGAGTAAGGGTGTGTGCACACAACTTGCATGACACATAATTGTTTGTAATCCGAATTTCGATTTCAATCAGATGATATTTAATAATTAGGTTTTAAGTGTGGCAGATCCATGGATTGACACGAATGGGTCGGCTCAGCTAGAAATGCCGCGGCTTAACAGAAAATTGTCTCGAAACAACGCCCTCCCAACTCGTAGTCACACCAAACTCAAAATATCTTTATTTAAGTAACTTTTTCACACTCAATTGTTATTATAATATTTTTATTGTTTCACTAGTACACCAGACTGTCTCTACAGTATAACAAACAAGCATTTTTTCTTGTCACTATGCGGCCATTCGTGGGTTTGAACCCACGGGTCTCGGATCACGTACCAATTATTCCATTGTTGTTCATTTATAATATCTGTAATTTAGTCAATATTAAATTTGTTTTCCTTCATTTAACTTATTAGTTTTCAATTACAAAAATTTTTTTTCTTAGGTTAACCACGAAGTTAACCACGAACCACCTTAACCACGAAGTTTAAGCTTCTGTTTTTAGTGAGACCGAAGATCCGATTATCTTTTGTATGTACACATTATGCAACCGCCTTTACAAGGAAAGTAACCGTGCTTCTTTATTATCTGATCAGTTCGGCATTTCGCAACACGATCCTTGGAACGGTTATTCGAACATTTAAATGAAGTACGAATATGTATCTTACTAACAGAATAAAGTGTATGCAGTGAAAATGAATTTATTCAGGTTAAAGCCGTATCGACAAGGATTATACCAGTTCTAAAGGGCAAATGTGAAACGACATGTCTGGGAGAAGTGTGATTGCTAGTCTGATTATATCTGTGTATTGTTTTAGTGCATTACGATTTAAGTTCAAATTCAAAGCTTTTCCATTTTATGTTTATTAGGATAGGTTGATATTTTTTTGACTTACTCGTTAAGTCAATATATTATGGGCCACTTATATTTTACGTGGTGTTTTTAAATTCTATAATAAACTGCAGGGCGTCCCACGCTTCGCTTGCTAAGACGTGGTCTCCATTCCAGAACTAGTCTGTTCCAACGGCCATCGGTTTTACGACATGAGTGACCAGCCCACTGCCACTTCAATTTGCCGATCCGACAGGCAATGGCAGTAACTTTGTCAGTTCTCTTACGGATTAGTTAATTTCTGATCTTATCCCTGAGAGAGACCCCGAGCACAGCTGCTTACGCGTTAAGTGACTTTGAACTTGTGAACAAATCCCGCAGTCAGTGTCCATGTGACAGCTGCGCACGGGTAGGATCTGGTAGGACGCATTACGTAAAGACTTTCCTCTTAAAGCACTGCGGAATCGTTGACGTTGGGACTTGACGTAACTTCCCAAACTCAACATAAATAACATACAAGGATACAAAATTTAAATACAAGTTTCATTGTGGTTTTGATCTCAATGAATTTGTAACTGACTTAAAATCTATTCAATTTTCCAGCTGCCTGAATTATTCAGACCATTGTCGTTTACGTTTGCACACATACAAAAAACCTATTTTGAATTTTAAAAAACCAATGTCGATATTGAACTACTTTTGCAATTCTGACGTTGACGAATTTTAAAGTGTAACTTACGTCAGCAACTCAAGGTGCTACCTGTTTCTTCTATGTTTTCAACTTGGTTAAATAAATAAATAATAATAATAAACTAAAATCCACTAACATTCACACAGCGCCATCTAGACCCAAGTTAAGCGTGAAGCCTGTATTATCTAAACAACGGATAAACATACTTATATACGCTTTTTTTGTAAATACATACATATCATACATAGAGAACACCCAGACCATTACAAACAGACCTGTTCATGCACACAAATGTTTGTACTGCTCGGGGATCGAACCCGGATTCCGTTAAATTTGGGTGGGTGAAGCTGCATTATCTGGAAGATAATGCAGCTATCTAGACTTATAGATCAAATTTCCAGGGGAACTCGGACCAACCATCACATGGCTATGCAGTGTGAGAAGGCTTGTTGCCTGAATTGAGACCATAAAAGTCGATGATGATTTTTTTGCTGCCGAAAAACCGTAATTTCTCATCCAGAAATCTGTAATTCTAGTAGGATTCCAGAAGTCCATAGGCTAAAGGATCAACAGTTATGTCTCGATACTTGGATAATTCGTGACTAACTTAAAGGCAACAATACTTTAACCTACCTGATAACACACTAAGATATGGTAACGTAATTTATAATGTGTATTCGTGCGTTGGCGATTTATTTATATATTAGATATACAGTGCGCGTATGAATAAAATTTGAGCCAAATCTAGTCCTTAGTCGTGAAGTGTATTTTTAAATCCGCTTTCGTTTTCCATATAATCTTGAAAACAAATATTTATTAAAAATTTTCAAGAAATATGTTATAATAAGTTATGGGAGTAAGAATTTACTCAGAAATTCTAGCATTGTGTTTAAGCACTTGCCGGGGATTACTGTCATCGAACAATAGATATTAACCAAGGGTTCCGGGTTCGATCTCCGGGTAGTAAAAACATTTGTGTACATTAATACTTTGTTTGTCTGTTTTGGTTTGGTTGTTTCTATGTTTAATATGTATTTTCAAAAAGGTTATCAAGGTTTCAAGATTGGTATATTAATTCGTTGCTTAGTACATATCAACCAGCTTCTCGTCTCGTCGGATAACGTACATATAATTTCGAAAATGCGAAAACACATTGGTACGTGGCGGGATTTGCACCTCAGCCCTCCCGGTAGGAGGGCAACAGTCCACACCATTGAACCATCGACGCTCATTATAGTATATATCAGTTACCTATCCATACCTATCCGCTAATACAGTGTCAAAGGATCACGATTCGATCCATTAAAAGCTCTCTTCCTAAGTCACTACATTCGATTCACGCGTTCGCAAAAGGAAGATGAATGAACACTAATCGTCCGGATCATCAAGCGCCATTGACGGCGTGAACGAAACCAAGCCAGCCGTGTGACATCATTATGTCATGATTTACAAACTGAATGATTGATTACTTTCTAAAATTATCATGTGTAATGCTGGCCAAATGTGAGATGAGACTATAGCCTATATTAAATTAAAAAAATATTCCTTGTATAAAATTATTATGTATAATTTTTTTTTCTTTTTTGAGTGGTCCAATATTTATTTTCGAATCTGAAAGCTGGAGCCGCGTTAATAATAACAAGGTTATTTTAAAATTGAAAAAATTATTGTAAATTTTGGATTTGAGTACATTTTTGATTTTATGGTGATTACTTTGTAAAACTAAAAATTACTTTATTCAGGTTAAGGCCGAACCACTGAAGCGCTTTTTTTTCAAAACATCAAACTCATATGTTTAGTTTAGTATTTCAATCGTTTTTTATTATATTTTTGTATATTTTTTGACGTTCGTAAGTGCTTTTTGTAAGCCTAATTTGAAATAAATGTTTTTGACTTTGACTTTGACTTAAGGATTTCGTAGTCGAGGTTATTCAGTATAACGAACGTGTCTACCTAATAAACATCAGCTACGGCTTATTTCGTCAAAAATGGTATTTGCGGGTAGCGTCATAACATAAACTAAAAATAGCAAAATACAATCAAAAGTATCTGTAAATGATTTATTAAATTAAGATATTTTAAGATAAGTTTGAAAAGAAATTGAAATATTTTATTAAATAAAAAATAAATTTATCTGGATCTAAGAAAAACGTTTATCATCATCATCAGCTCATTAAACGTCCCCACCGAGGGGCACGAGCCTACCCGTATAGGGTGATTATTAGGCCTTAGTCGTCCACGCGGGCCCAGTGCGGATTGGACGACTTCACATACAATCTTCGAATCTCTTCGCAGGCGTGCATGAAGGTTTCCTCACGATGTTTTCCTTCACCGTAAGAGCGTTGGATAACTAACGTACATATATTTTTAGAAAATTCGAAAATACATTGGTACGTGTCGGGATTTGAACCTCAGCCCTCCCGGTAGGAAGGCGACAGTCCACACCACTGAGCCACCGACGCTCTATATTTGAGCTTTGCTATGCATTAATCCTATAATCCGATTCCAGTCCACAGCTGAATATAGGTCAACTGCTGGTTCCTGGCGAAGAGTTGACGACGTATGTTTACTTTGAAAAAAATAACCATATATTGTACATTGTGATCTCTTAAACCTTCTACCCGTCCTATAAAATAAGCGACAACTAAAAACATTATCGTTCTAGAAGATGATCCCTGCAACCACAGACATCCGAATATACAATTAGACTGGACAAGCCGCCAAGTTTATAGGCAGTCCCAGTGTCGCAATTTCTTTTCGGTTCTTACCTGTGAAAAGTTATTATTTCTCGGTAAATTTACTGATTCCTTGCGATGATGGCATGTTACAATTGCACAGGATGGCATTTTGGGAAAAAACGGTAATTTCTTTTATATTCGTGCGTCTTGACTCATCTCACAGAGCGTAAACTGGCAGCCAGTGTATGCTCGTTGAGCTTACATTTGTCGCACTTAAAACGCGGCTTGCCCTATCTCCTGTATTGGGAAATCTGTGCCTGCAACCATGAGTGCCCCATTTTTGCTTTTCAGAACACTTATTATTATTTCAAAATCAGGATTCTAGATTCAATTTGCAAGGTTTTAAATTTAATAATAAAAACATTTTGAGGTCACATATAAGAACCAACAACAAATATGCGGCTGTTTTTATCACGGTCACTTTATCGACAAAGTGATAATAAATCTAACAAAATAATAAAACAGTGGATAATAAACGACACATTGTATCCAAGGAAGATTGCAATCAAATGTATACGTCTTGTCATTTCTCAGCATCTGATAACATATGCATCTTGATCGTATAATTTAGTCGGAATGTATACGTATTTCCTAATGTCGTCATTGATAAATTATAATTTGGACGGTGTCTAATTGAATTCGAGATAGTGAAAATAACTGTTTTGAATTTGCGGACAGAGCATTAAGTCCGTTTTATCATCATCATCAACAGCCCACTGCAGGGCACAGGCTTTCCCGCACAGCATAGCCATGGGGAATCTTAGATAGCTAAGAGCGTCGGTGGCTCAGTGGTGTGGACTGTCGCCTTCCTACCGGGAGGGCTGTGGTTCAAATCCCGACACGTACCAATGTGTTTTCGAATTTTCGAAAATATATGTACGTTATCCGACGCTCATACGGTGAAGGAAAACATCGTGAGGAAACCTTCATGCACGCTTGCGAAGAGATTCGAAGGTTGTGTGTGAAGTCGTCCAATCCGCACTGGGCCCGCGTGGACGACTAAGGCCTAATCACCCTATACGGGTAGGCTCGTGCCCCTCGGTGGGGACGTTTAATGAGCTGATGATGATGATGATGATAGCCATGGGGAGATTGGGCAGTAACCCACCAGCGGGGCAAATGCAGATTGGTGGATGTTAACAACTGCCATCCTATGAAAGCAGCCGGGACCGATAGCTTAACGTGCCCTCAAGCAAGGGTTAAACTCATAGTGATTCATCTAATTCAGGCCTAAAAAGGAGCTTATACATCTCGAATGATCTGGTGGCGTCTTCGGTGTGCACCTTAAACTAAGATTCATCTGTAAGGATCCTTAGTAAGGGTTTTTTTAAATGTTAATTTATTACAATCAGTTGATGGTATTTGCTAATAAATACATTGTCAAAATAATTCAAAATTACACATGACTTATTATTCTTACAGCAAACTTCCGTGCACGCGCTAGGTATTCAACGTTATTGTATCATATATTTATATATATATAGTACTTGTAGTCTTACCAATCTACGAATGGTCTTTAACTAGAGATCCCTCGCTTATCTGTAAGTCCCTACACTTTGTCGGTTCTAACCTGGTATATTAAAGGAAATTAGGATGCATTCAATGCACACACGATATCACAACTATCTATTCCGTACACGGACGTGAGATGCAGTATGTAATGCACTGCGTTGCATCATCCCAAATAATGCACCGTACACAAGGAACTAGGCCGGGCAATTATTTATAAAGCACTTCATACACGGGAACGAAATTGGTCATATTGTGAACAACTAACGCCGTGTGGTATGAGCTCATTGGTAAATTGAATATTAAATCAGCTGTGACGTAAGAATCCATTTTTCTCTCTCTTCAATCTATTGCAGTCCACTGCTGGACCTAGGTCTCCCCCATTTTGCGCCAGACATCCCGGTCCTCTGCCTTTCTCATCCAGCTTCCACCAGCGACCTTTCGCAAGTCGTCGGCTCATCGGGCCGGCGTCCTACGCTACGCTTGCCAAGACGCGGTCTCCACTCCAGAACTCGTCTGCTCCAACGGCCATCAGTTCAGCGAATCCATTTACCAAAAAGATAATAAAATGTAACAAAAAGATACGCATATAAAAGAAATTAAAAAAACTTGTACCCTACACTAATATTGTAAAGGTAAAAGTGTATGTTATGTACTAATATTCGCAGCTGAGACATGGACACTGACGGCAGGAGTTCAAAGTCACTCAACGCGCAATGGAGCGAGCTCCATCCATGAGCTCGGGGTCTCACTTAGGGATAAGATCAGAAATGATTTAATCCGTAAGAGAAATAAAGTTACCGACATAGCCCGCCGGATCAGCAAGTTGAAGTGGCAGCGGGCTGGTCACGTATGTCGCAGAACCGATGGCCGTTGGAGAAGAAGAGTTCTGGAGTGGAGACCGTGTCTCGACAAGCGTAGCGTAGGACGCCCTCCGGCCCGATGGATCGACGACTTGCTAAAGGTCGCTGGTGGAGGCTGGATTAGAAAAGCGGAGCGCCGGGATATCTGGCGCAAAATCGG
Organism: Leucinodes orbonalis; assembly: GCA_019425675.1. NCBI lineage: Eukaryota > Metazoa > Arthropoda > Insecta > Lepidoptera > Crambidae > Leucinodes > Leucinodes orbonalis. The sequence goes on from PQWD01002970.1 coordinate 83,043, forward strand.
GGAGGCAAAATCTAAAAAGATAGGTAGAATAGTAAAAGTTTATGACTAAGTTTGTTAAGAACTTCATGTTCTAAACATCTAAAAAGGATTTTGGAGAAACTACAACAACATTGATAATGTATCAGAATGACATGACATGACGCGGTTGATTAGAGTCCAATATATACCTCATACGGCGAAGGAAAACATCGTGAGGAAACTTGCGCACGCGTACGAAGAAATTCAAAGGTTGAGCGTGAAGTCGGCCAATCCGCACTGAGTCCGCATGGACGGCTTAGACCTATACGGTTGGGACGTTAATGAGCACAATTTTGTGACTCCGTCCGTATTTTTTTATACGTCCATTTGCGCATTAGATTAAGTTGAATAAAAGTGCGGTTCTACCCTTTCTTCCTAAGGGATGGGGAGAATAGGTGCGGTGACAATTTTGTTCTAATCTGCCACTAACAGGGCACTGCATATAAGTAAGTCACTTAAACAGTCGATATTAGTAGTGATTCTAAACACGCGCAAATAGAGCCTGCCAAGCCTAGCCAGGTGTGTCATCAAGTGCTGTTGCACAACAGTTTCTCCGAAGTGAGTCACGGGCAAAATTCTGCACATTATCTGTGTAACATTAAAATTTCACGTCACGTGCGCATTCTGTTCTATTATTCGACAAATGTCGGTTTGCGAGGTGAATTTTAAATCTGTCAGACAATTTATTGTCGGAATTAAGTGCTTGTTTTGAATTTGGAAGCCGCTTTAATAGTTACCTTCATTTGTTTTCATTTCTGGCTATGCCCATTTAGGAACTTATTATTAGATATCTCTTCTTCTGTTGCAGTCCAAAGAACATAGGACTCTCTTATTTTTCGCCATATATCACAGTCCTCAACTTTCATCAACCAGCTTCTTCCAGAAAACTTTTGCGAGGCGTCGAACCCGTTATGATTTAGAATTAGTAACTTTATGGTTGGGCTTATGGAGTTTCATCATCAGGATCATTATATTATCAGTCATAATTTTTTCCTTCCTAAACTTCCTAAAATCATTTCTGCTCGTTAACGTTTAGTAAGCAACAATACATTGTATTCTTCAAGACTTCTCAGTATACAATGTATTAGTTATTTAGACAAAGTTGTACAATTACATGTGTATACAAGTTTTTACGTACTAACTCTTAAGACTTATTCGTTTTCAACTGGGCGACCCGCAATCAAATTATTTTACTTCGTTACATTACTACAAATAAAATGTAGTTTTTGAAGACAGGATTATAAAAGTTAATATGAAACTTTGTCAATTTTAAACTGGGGCTGCTACTTTGCACGCATAAAGCTACTATGACGTAGGCAAACCGTAAGAAAGATTTTGATAATATAAAGGATGAAATGTTGTATAAATCTTCTTAGATTTTCAACTGAATGAACTGAAATTAAAACTATACCTAATTAATAATACTACTTCTTCATGTGAGTGAAGCCGCGAGCAATAGCTGGTGAAATATAAACGTCATAGGTTACCATTGAAAACGGGCATCGCATAAAGTCGTTTCCTTTTTCGTAAAAATAAATCTATTTATTCCTAAAATTTTGAGGTAACATATGTGTACTTTAACTTCCAGCTATTGCAGATATTCTGCGAAACGTAATATCCGTCTACCAGCACTAATTAGGTAAACAATAAGCGTATCTGAGGTCTACTGTAAGCCCGTCAAACCTTCATATTGAACGTGATTTGATGTGTATGTGTTTGGGAGAATCGTTATTTGTTAAGAATTTCAACAAGTTTTTATCTGTTGATTTGATTGCAACTCGGTAATATTCAGAATTCATTGTGAATTATGTAGTTCTGCTTGATATACTAGAAACAAGAAATCGATCATAAGCATTACTTTGTATCTAGATATTGGTGGGTATAGATTATTTAATACATAGCAAACAATAACAGAAGGCTATAATATCTGTTAGTAGAGAAATTGTAGCAAGCAAGCTAGAAAATAAAATATAAAAACCTTAAAAAATTGGAGTAAATAAGACCCACTTACGTAGGCCTAAGGTAATTGCTTGATATGATAAATTAGAGGACATTTTATAATAATGAAACATTAAGACTGTGAGTTCAAACTGTTTGGAAAATAAACTGAAACACCGTTTCCAGAGTAAAATAACGCTTAATCTATGAAGGTATTTCTAGTGTGACTGAACAGTTTATCTGAATAAATAAAATTAATCTTGAACGTGACTGATGAGGCTTGTTTCAAAGCTGAAGTCATGAGATGAAAATGTTGCGAGAATTAGGGCGGCACGATAAGAATTGAGGCTATTAAGAAATTAGTCATAGCGTTACATTCTAACATGATATCACTTGGTAAATACTTAATATATTTTTATAATTAGGTCCTTTTTAAAATTATACTATTATCCGACGCTCTTACGGTAAAGGAAAATATCGTAAGGAAACCTGCGCACGCCTGCAAAGAGATTTAAAGGTTTTGCGTAAAGTCTGCCAATCTGCACTAGCCCCGCGTGGACGACTAAGGCCTGTAAACGCCATTCGGCAAGGCTCGTGCCTCTCGGTGGGGACGATTGATGATTCATAGATAAGCAAACGACTAGACGAATCACATATGGTTAATGATATCGTAGTAATATTCGCAAACTTTAAAGGAGCCACGCGTTTCAAACTTGTAAAAAGAAGGGAGATTGGACTCTTTCTCTCAATTTTTTTTTGGGTAAAAACAACATTGTGGAACAATATTGCTGACAAATAACATGAAAAAAGTGTATTTCTACACCAGCATTATTTGCCACAGATTAATAAATACATAGTGAATAGAGAGTGGCAACAACTACTTAAAACACACTGATTGTACACAAATATAAGCAACAATGAAATAGTGACAATACTGCGAAAACGTTACATAATAGTAGGTGCTTTTTATTAACAAAGTAATTAACACAATAACAACACATGAAGTGCAGTACCACACAGTAAGTATTGATTTGCATAACAAGGCAATGATACATTTCCTTTATTGCTCTCGCCTATTGAACTTGATTATATAAACAAACTCATCTGGGCAAAACACCAACGTTTGCATTGTTGTTTATGTTTTTTAGTTAT
>PQWD01002970.1:87347-100471 GCA_019425675.1 Leucinodes orbonalis
TACGGGTAAGCTTGTGCCCCTCGGTGGGGACGTTTAATGAGCTGATGATGATGACAATCTGCTGGTTTAAAAACCTCCTTTGTAATACACCCACCGACAGTGAATGTTTTTGCCAGAATATCTGCCAGACAGGCAGATTGAAGGTAGTACCTATTATTTAAAGTTATAATCAGTATCACATCATTCCCTCCGAGGGGCACAAGCGTACCAATGTCAGGTGTATAGGCCTGAGTCGTCCACGCGGGCCCGATGCGGATTGGCCGACTTCACGCGCAACCTTTGCATCTCTTCGCAGGCGTGCGCAGGTTTCCTCACGATGTTTTCCTTCACCGTAAGTGCGTCGGAAGATATACCTTATGAAATAAATAAATACATTTTTCTTTTGTTCATCCGCTAAAGAAAGTTGATTCCCAAGAATGTTAATAGAAACACAAAGATCATTAGAAATGACTTGCATTAAATTTACTAATGTCAAACAAGCTTTTTCTAGAAATTTCACTTAAATTAATATTCATTGATACTATAACGTTCCGTTTACACGTATATTGCACCAATTTGCGAAATTCGACTCCCAAATTCAGGTATTATATTTTAGACACCATAAATTAATATTATTTAGGGTTGTCCCATGGTAACTTTTTGCTCCCTTTCATTCACAGAATTAGTTCGAAATCTGTATTTTTATATGTGCTAAATTAAACTTATTTATACAAAATTAGTGGTGGCTAGTAGTGAATGGATGAGGAAGTCAAAGGATTGGGAAATCCAACCATAAAATTTGGATAGTAAACAATACTGTGATTGGTAAAACACCTTTTTTATTTATTTTATTGACCAGGAAGAATTTAAACTTGCAATTAAATCAAAAAGGTTTCTATTTCAACAGTAGTATCTAGTTTTTATTTATATTATAATTGTACATCCCGAAACACAAAAGTGCATACCACTTCTATTTCACGGGACGATATCTGACACAGCGGTACCTACCTAGACGACTCAGTATCGAGTCTACCACCTAGTGAAGTATGAATATTAGAGTATGTATGAAAAGATTGATGGATGTGAAGAAAGCTAGACAAGTATGTCAGGACCGCGCAAGTGGCGCTCTATCATCTATGCCTACCCATTTGGGACATTACGCAGTAGCACCGCAGTAGGCCGTACAACATTTTGTGTGCATGAACATGTCTGTTTGTAATGGTCTGGGTGTTTTCTATGTATAATATGTATGTATTTACAAAATATATAAGTATGTTTGTCACCTAGTGAAGTATTATAATATTTCAACCTGTCCGATACAAGTTGCCAACCCTACCGTATCCCCAAGTGATAGTTAAGTCGGAAAGTTCTCGCTAAGTAGGCAACTTAGTTAAGTCAGTACGGTCGCGACTGGCAGCGTGTAAACACGCAACATACAATAAGTTAACTTAAGTTCAAGTGTTAATGATGAACCATTTTTGTCTAAAGGAAAATGTGATTCAGTCGACGAAGGATTCAGCTTAATTTGTTTTTTAATTTTGACACTTTGTTTCTGTATTGTTTTTGAGTTTTGTGTTGAACTGTTGGCGGGAGGAGATAATAATAAGGAGCTTTCATTGGCGTTCAATTTTATAAGGTAATTAAAGTTTGTTTTTTTTATGAAAGAATACTGTTATGAAATAACTTTGATATTAGATTAGCCTGTAAAAATTCTAATATGATTTTAGTTGTGTAATTGGAACGGCTATTTTTGTACAACAATTTATTTTTTCTAAACAGAGATTGTTATTAAGGAAGATGTTGATAAAAATACGGTTTTAACGAATTATTAATTATTGATCAATATGTTAAAAAAAATATCTGGCCTAACGTATTTTCAAATTGAAAAGTCCGATTCCTTTTTTTTTTTTTTTGTTTCACAAAAATTAGAAAATACGTTACAAAATAACGTATTTTCTAATTGAAAAAGTCCGATTCCATTTTTTTTGTGAAACAAAACAATTGAAAGGTTTAATTGTTTTTCTTTTAAGTATTTTTTTTCATCCCTAATGTTATTATTAATGCATTTTAATAAGCTATATAGGGATTTCTAAGCCAGCCATTATCGTCCTTCAAAACTTTCTATAGACTATAGGAAATAACAATATAGCATTACGACATTGTAATCCATAATTAAACCTAAATGTACAAACGGACTGTAACATCAACCAGCAAATCGTGTTGTTTTACTCGCGACGTATGTATAATTTCGACAAAAAGTTTTGCTAATATTTGTAAGAAACAAGACACGCAATGTTCAAAATGAATTAACTAAAATTCACGTGTATTATCAGTATTATCACATGCTTTCTAAAAGTTAATGTGTATTTTGCTTAATACGTAATAGGTGGATTTCAACTTTCATATTTAAAAAAGGGTAGTACCTATAAAATTTTATAAAATAGCCAATGATGAAAAAAGTCTTGATTCGTGATATGCTCACAAAAAAATCGCCATATGTGTTCCGAATGCAGCGCAACACATACACATATTTCGAATGAGCCTAAACTACATTTACCTAAACTAAGAGCCTACAACTGTATTCTATTTGGCGGTTCGTTTTTGAGGCACGGGTGACGTATCTTTATATATACAGAATATCATTGATAATAGCACATGAAATAACACATGACATCACAGTCACATAAAAGAGTACGGCTAACTTAATAAAGTCTTTCTTATGTCATTAAGTAAACAGGACGATCAGTTCGCTCACCTGGTTATAAGTGATACGCCTGACCAAATGCAGTGTTTAGGGAAAGTATTGTACTCATTCTTTTCCGTCAACACTGCCCTGCATCCGTCACCCGAGACGACTGATATTAGGTCTCTTATACCCGGTAATTTGACTAGCTACAGTGCCCTCATCCCGAAACACAGAAGTGCACAACACTCCTGTTTGTCGGTACGATATGTGGCACTGCGGTGATATCTACCTAGACGACTCAGTATCGACTCTACCATCTAGTAAAAACAGACCTGCTGACGGACAATAATGATGATGATGAAATAATTTTAACTATAGTATTTATATTATCTGTGATTTAACTGTTTTTTTTCGACAAAACCATTTGAAATACAATACGTCCAATTATAAATCCGGATAGTTCCCTTCCTGACAAGGACTTCTGCATCTGCTTAGGACGTTACGGGGAGTGAGGGGGCGCTAGGAACCCTGGTATAAGCTTGGAGCCTCGGCTTTTACTGTTAAAAATAAACCGTACACAAAATTGTAGCATAAAATTAATTAAGTTTGGTTTCGAATTGGAAATGCTTTTAGTTACTAATAACCGTTTCGATTCACAATGGAACCGATCAAATAGAAATCTAAATAAAACATCACGGGTCTTGGCAGGTTGTGATTTAACTTTCACTTAAGTTCAAGGGCGTGGGTAGGGTTGCCATCTTTCATGCAAAGCTGTTTTTGTTGTCATTAGTATGACGACCAATATGGTGTAATGGCTTAGAAGTCTACACTATGGGTTCCAGGTGCGATCCCCGTGCAGTACAAAGATCCATTTGATACTATTATACTAAAGGTTCTGGGTTCGATATCTGTTTGTACCAGACCAGACCAGTGTTTTCTATAAAATTTTGAAAACATTGGTCTGTTAATAAACATTTTGACCCATCGAACGCCGGGAATCCAGACACAATTTAACAATATATATATATATATATATAGTCGATTACAAGTGGAGAAAAAGTTAATAATCATGGAAATTACTTTTTTAGAACATGAACACATGTAAAAGCAAAAAATTACAATAAGGCGATCATTTATCGCCAAAAAGTACATCTTCAAAAGAGATTAAGAAATTATCTTCCAGAAAACCTTTAATTACAGTATAATTTCTAATATTGAGATTAGGAAATAAGCTTTCACAAGTTTAGTAAACAAATTCTACTTTGTCATTTTTATAGTGTTTCTATGCATTCATTTCCAAAAAGAGAGTATATATTAAAATTTGTATATGTACAATGTTGGTATATGTAGTGTTTTGGTTTTGTCAAATAAAGCTTTTTTGTTTCTTTCTTTATATTGCAGTAGATGCTTAGTTTTGGGTTAGAAAGAAAGAAAGAAAGAAAAACCATTTATTGACCTTTACAAAATCACAAAACAAAATATAAAATTTTACAGAAAAAAATATATATGCTCTTTTTTAAAAAAAAATAATATAGCATAACAAAGGTCAAAGGGTTCCGCCTCAGCTTAAGCCATTACTACGGGTTACTACGAATGGATGCAATATCTCACTCAAAAAGTGACAGTTGAGCAGAATTTTCATTAGCATAGTATTTTCGTGCTTTTGCTATTGTACCCTTGTAATGACACATTAAGTCAAAATTTTAATGAAAAATTTTATGTCATAAATATAACATATATGTTATATGTATTCTTGCATACCCCTTCTTTCAATTGTCCTCTTCTATTATAAGCTGGTTGTCTGGAAGAAATTACTATTTAGTAATAAGACCGCCAATTGTACTTTTTTTCCTGTGCAGTTTCTTGTAAGTGTTTAATTTGTTATCTATCTATAACAATAAGTCAAATGTGTCAATCGGCTCGGACATTTTTTGGTTGAGTTATCTTCGTGTTAGTTCATTGTGAATGTCAGTGGATACTAAAATTTATTCGTACAAAGAATTTACCCATTTGGTGTAGCGGTTAAAGACGTTGGCTCCTACACAAAGGTTCCGGGTTCGATCCCCGGGAGAACAAACATTTGTGTGCATGAACATGTCTGTTTGTAATGGTCCAAGTGTTTTCTATGTATAATATGTATGTTTTTACAAAAAAAGTATAAAAGAATGTTTAGCCTTTGTTTAGTACCCATAATACAGGCTTCATGCTTAACTTGGAGCTAGATGGCGTTGTGTGAATGTCAGTGGATATTTGTATTTATGAGTAGAATCGATGCGCTTTGTACGTATAATAGATACGTTATGCGTTTATAATGCGTTGCAACACGAGTTATTAAAAGGTCTAATTGTGTCGGTTTCGGTGCAATAATCATCGCGTAATGATTGCACATGACGAAAATACTTGATCGTTAACTACTTCATTTATAACGAGTTTTAATTTCAATCGTCATATTTCACAGTTATTCATTAGGTAATTCGTAATATTTATTCGGCTCGGTTTCATTTCATTTTTGTCGTTTTTTATTTCGTTTCACTGAATAAAATTTACTTACTGGGCCCGCGTGGACGACTAAGGCCAAATAACCCTTTACGGGTAGGCTCATACCCCTCGGTGGGGACGTTTAATGAGCTGATGATGATGACCTACCTATCGAAGTAGTACGAATAATACCTACATATTTGGATATTGGTCCTCCTGTTTTTTATGTAACAAAGTGTACAGGACGGTCATGACGCTCACCTGATGGTCAGTGACCATGACAGAGTGGCATTCTCAACCACTGCACACTGCCCCCTTCATTGAGACAACAGATGTTAGGTATCTTATTCATTTTTGTTATAAAATGTGTTACTGTAGTAAAAAAGAGCGGAGTCACCTGGCACAGGCATATACTTGCTTAAAAGGTGACTTCGACCTTAATTAATAAAGTGTAAATTTTCTTTAAATGAAAATAAATATTTTTGTGTTTTTTATACCTGGTGATTTAGTGCATGGTTGTTTGCGTCTACCTTTATTATTATTTACCTTTATTGCTTTTCCTGTTAACCCTGGCCTGCTGGAAGAAATCTCTTATAGAGATAAGGTAGCCTGTACTTTATTGTTTCTTTCTGTCTACTTTAATTACCATGCTATGTACGAATAAATACATAATAATTTTACTAGCCACAGTGAATCTGAAACAGAGAAGTGCATAACACTACTATTTCACGGATCGAAATCTGGCACTGCGGTGGTACCTACCTACACGACTCAGTACTGAGTCTACCACCTAGTTTTGTGTCAGTGCAGTTGTAATCAAAGCTAGACCCTTTGCTATAAATTCACCTTACGTCCCACTGCAGAGATACGCTTTCCCACACAGCATGGCTATTGGGAGATTTGGGTAACCGGCGACGCTCTTAAAGCTTAATAAATGATTACTAATAATAATCAAAAGGGTCTTAGGACTTCTATCATCATCATCAGCTCATTAAACGTCCCCACCGAGGGCACGAGCCTACCCGTATAGGGTGTATAGGCCTAAATCGTCCACGCGGCCCCAGTGCGGGTTGGACGACTTCACGCACAACCTTTGATTCTCTTCGCAGGCGTGCGCACGTTTCCTCGCGATGTTTTCCTTCACCGTAAGAGCGTCGGATAACGTACATATAATTTCGAAAATTCGAAAACACTTATGTGGCGGGATTTGAACCTCAGCTCTCCCGGTAGGAGGGCAACAGTCCACACCATTGAGCCACCGACGCTCTTGACTTGTAAGTATACTATATCGCCATGTGTCAGCCCTAAGATCGGTTAGCACTGACCGCAAAGCACTTTCGCCGAGATGACGAAAGATGACGGAAGAAAGTCGCTAACACAATTAGGACCAGTTCTGACCGGTAATAACCGGAACCGACCGGATCGCGTAAAAACGTTTGACGCTTTTATATAAATATGATTTTCAAACATCGTAAAGGAATTAGTAAGGGTTTTATAACGGTAATTATTCAAGTTTTATTACGGTAATTATTCAAGTTTTATTACGGTAATTATTCAAATTTTATTACGGTAATTATTCAAAAACCATATCAATGTCAATGGCGTAGCGGCTAGTGCGTTCGGTTGATGATTGGTAGTTAAGCAACTATCGCAATGAACGAAGGATGGGTGACCGCATAGCTCTAGGGAGATTATTGGTGTAACAAACATGATTCAGTTCAGTGAGCACATTCAAAAGGTCAGTCTCGTCTACAATCCTAGAGTGTTCGTTAACACCACAGATTTCCCAATACAGGAGATGGGGCAAACCGCGTTTAAAGTGCGACAACTGTAAGCTCAACGAGCATACACTGGCTACCAGTTTACGCTCTGTGAGACGAGTCAAGACGCACAAATATTAGAAAAAATTACCGTTTTTTTCCAAAATGCCATCCTGTGCAATTGTAACATACCATCATCGCAATGAATCAGTAAAATATAATAACTTTTCATAGGTAAGAACCGAAAAGAAATTGCGACACTGGGACTGCCTATAAACTTGGCGGCTTGTCCAGTCTAATGTATATTCTGATGTCTGTGGTTAACACCCATCAATTAAATAAATAAATAAATATCTACTGACATTCACACAGCACCATGCCCCAAGTTAAGCTATACTTTTTTGTAAATACATTCAAATTATACAAAGAAAACAACCAGACTATTACAAACAGAAGTGTTCTTGCACGAACCTTTGGTATAGTAGCCGACGTTTCAACCATTACATCAAATGGGTCTTCAAATTACGTACATAAAAAATCAATGCAACATTGTGTCAACAAACCGATTACAAAATAAAAAGCATTATGCGAACGTGTTATAAATAAAAATCCGTAAACGCTGTATGGATAGCGAGATCGCGTGCGCTGCACAACTGGCACAGTGGGTCGCTAGTGTCCATTGTACGAGTCGTTCCGTCACGGCAATCACGGAACGTCATTGTATCGTGACATAGGTCAGTCAACGTTCAATGCTAGACGGGCTTATATCAACAAAAAACTCACTAGATGCACAGCCACAATCTGACTCATAAAATGTCCGCGGCAAAATTATGTCCATCCATCAGTTTGGCAAAAAATAAACTTACTATATACAAGAAAGAATGATAGAAAAGAAAGAAACATTATTTATTTGGTGCAAAATAGATAATAACATGTAAGTCCTTAAAATAATATTTTAAAAATAATAATAATGTTACTAAAATGGTAGCACAAAATGGTCCACAATCTCACACAAAAAGTGTTCGAAAATTATACCCTTCAGCCAGTTGTGTAAAATTCATTCATAATTATGTCGCTCGCTACATGTCATTGTGACATTGAAGTATGCTCGTGCTTTTGATTTTGTACCTTTTTAATTAAGCCTTTAGGTCAAAATTTAATGTATAATTTTATGTCATAAATAAAACATGTGACAACGTATATGTCAAGCTGCATGGACATTTTTTAGATAATATTTCTTCATAATTATGCATCTAGTTTTTTTATTGTTCATCTAAGTAGGCGGGACTTGTTTCGAGTACATATTATTATTCCGAAAAGACAGTAGTACGTGGCAGGATTTCAACCTGCACCCTCCAGATCGGAAGGCAACAGTCCACACCAATGAGCCACCGATGCTCTGTTGTTTAGTTTGTCTGATATTTAGTTTCATGTTTTCTCAAATTGTAAAATTCTCATGAGATAATTATTTAGCGTATTTTGTTCATGTTCATGTGTTATATTATTAGTCAATACATATATTGACTAATAATACACCCTTTTTATTATACCTTGAGCTCAAAATTTTAATGAATAAATGTCATAAATATAGCATGTGTTAACGTATGTGTCAAGTAGCTCGGGCGTTTTGGTTGATATTTCTTCGTGAAATAATTATCTTTTTTTATTTTTAATTTATTGAACAGGAGGCAAACAAGCATACGATTCACCTGATCGCCCATGGACATTTGCAAGACCTTAGGTCCCAGAAATGTGTTGCGAGCCCTTTAAAAGAGTGTACGCTCTTTTTTTGAAGGACGCCAGGTCGTATCGCTTGGGAACTATCTCTTATATTATATATAAATAATTGCCTCGTAAATGTTTTTGTTTCTATTATCTCGTGTGACAATGGAAACGGCGCATTCCAGGCGTACATTGGCCGCGGAGTCTTAGCGCGTGACATGTGGAGCAGCCATTTTCACTGCAGCGGAATTCTGTACGCACTTATCCGGTTGCGCTCTTAAAATCTAGATATTTGTGATTTATCTCCAACTTGATTGTGTGAGCATCGGTGGCTCATTGGTGGACTGTTGCCTTCCGATCTGGTGGGTGCAGGTTCACATCCCGCTACGTACCAATGTCTTTTCGTAAATTATATGTACTTTTATCAAACGCTCTTACGCTGGAGGAAAACATAGCGAGTAAACCTGCGCACGCCTGCGATGAAATTCAAAGGTTGTGCGTGAAGTCGGCCAATTCGCACTGGGCCTGTGTAGACGACTACGGCCTATACCACCACCTATACGGATAGGCTTGTGCCTCTCGGTGGGAATGTATAATAAGCTGAGATAATGATTGTGTGTAACTTTAGAAGGGGTCTGAGAGAAGGAAACTCTTAACCCTTTAATCGCCGCAGTGGTATATATTCAACAGTCACAATAGATTTTCTATTGTGTCAGAAATGCCAGCGGTTAAATAGGTTTACGCCGTAAATGGTAATGTCAACATTTGTAGGTAACTAATATCCACCGAATAATATATTACTCCTATTATTGTGACGAAAGATTTCTGACATTCGAAGAAGCCTTTTCGTTTTTCAAATGTTCTTACTCAATCACAGATAATATATCACTGTGCCTAATCAAGTTCCCATATCAGTGACAAGTAACTTGTGCAACCTACCCACGCATGCTTTTAAGATTCCCTTTGTAACTGTCAAAATACCATCGTATATCGCTAAGGCTGAGACACAGACATCCGAATATATAATTAGACTGGACAAGCCGCCAAGTTTATAGGCAGTCCCAGTGTCGCAATTTCTTTTCGGTTCTTAACTGTGAAAAGTTATTATATTTCTTGGTAAATTACTTATCATTGCGATGATGGCATGTTACAATTGCACAGGATGGCATTTTAGAAAAAAACGGTAATTTCTTCTAATATTTGTGCGTCTTGACTCGTCTCACAGAGCGTAAACTGGCAGCCAATGTATGCTCGTTGAGCTTACATTTGTCGCACTTAAACGCGGCTTGCCCGATCTCCTGTATTGGGAAATCTGTGGGCTGAGAGCATGCGTTTGCCACTTAACCGGTGAAGCTGTAAATGTCATTTGCAGCCTACAGCAGTAGTCATTAAAAAAATAACTTTTTTACATCATGCATCATAAGTAAACGGGACGGTCAGTTCGCTCACCCGGTGGTGAGTGATACGCCTGACCATGACAGATGCAGTGTTGAAGGTGATTAACTGAAGGCAGTCATTATTTTTCTTTGACACTGCCCTGCGTATGTCACCCGAGACAGTAGATGTTAGATCCCTTATACTATGGTAAGTCAAAGCTACAGTGCCCTCATCCCGAAACACAGAAGTGCGAAACATTCTTATTTTAGGTGGTGATGCGGTAGTACCTACCTAGACGACTTATCGTAATAATGATATTATCACAAGCACATAATTCAGGGAAACAAGTGAATTTCAAAACGACGTTCCTCTGGGGCGATTTATCACATTTGTACAAATGGACACCTGACCAAACCAGAGGTGGAATGCGCCTTTTTCACGACAACTTTCCCTGAACCGGTCGACTTTCGTTGTTACGTGCGGTCGCCTTTTGTTTTTATCGTCGCGCTAATTATATTACGTAAACTGTGACGTAAGTAGCAAGTTTTGGGGAACAGTAACGCGGAACGTGATATTTTTCAGAGCGCACAAGTCACAGGTAGTAATAATGCGTAAAGCGCGGCAAATATTTCCTAATGAAAATAAAAAGTTGCGTTCTTTTTTTCAAAAGCGCGGCAAATATTTCCTAATTATTACAAAACAGTTCTTTTTTTGAATAATAAAGATGACTTGACCACAAACAACGTGGAACGTTGTGTTAAAGTTCGCTAGAAGCTTACTAAAAACAAGAAATGTCTATTCAATATGAACAATTAACTAACGTTTCTGTGTAAAGTAAGTGCGATAATATATCTACCTTTGCTAATTCTTTCCGTCTTACAGTCAGTACTAAACTAAGTATAAAACAAAAATTTCGTCTCATGTTGATAAAACATCGTAAATCAAGCGATTTGAAATTCCATCCATTTTTAAATATCTTAAGTCACATACACTAAATTTTTACATTAATTTTTTCTAGAATTTAGATCTAGAATAAATCATCTAGAAGTGCCGGCAAATATTCGAAAGTCAATGTTTTTATCCTATTTCTTCGACTGTGAAACCGATAAACTTCAACATTTAGTCCCTCCGTGCTTCTAACACCAATTCGCATTTGGTCTGCATGGTAGGTTAACCAGTCCCGATTGTCATGCTGTTTGGAAAGTCTTATGCTTTGCAAGACTTTTACCTTACCAAGTATACAGGACGGTCAAGATGTTCACCTGATGTAAGTGATACGCCTGACCATGCCAGACGGCCTAGATGAGACCAAAACAGATAAACGCTACAGTTGTTTTCTCCATCAACGCCGCACTGCGCCCGACACTCGAGACAAAGATGTTAGGTCTCTTATACCCAGTAATTCATCCCGAAACACAGAAGTACAAAACATTTCTATTTTACGGGAGATATCTGGCACGCGGTGGTACCTAACTAGAGGACTCAGTACGAGGCTACCACGTAGTGAATTACCTAGCCATAGGCTTACTGAACATATAAAGGTCATTCTCCGCCAAAGCCAAAATCCAAATTGTATCAGCCAGCCTCAGGTGTGTTTGTTTGGATTGTTACATTGTTTCCATATAGTAAGTTGCACAACAATGGTTTACCTTCACAGCTCCACGGTGCAGGCGTCATCTGCATACAATAGGTGCAGATTGAGTGATACATTTGGTTCTGACAGCCCTTTTCGCGATTATTAATTAGTAGTGCAAGCCGTGGCAATCTTTAACTAAGGCAACACTTAATTCATGGGTTTTTATGTCATAAAGTGGACAGGACAACCAGTACGCTCACCTGGTGGTAAGTGATACGCTTGACCGTGACCGATGCAGGGTGGAAGGAAGTTAATCACAGTAGGTAGTCAATAGCGTAGCGTAGGACGCCTTGCGAAAGGTCGCTGGTGGAGGCTAGATGAGAAAAGCGGAGGACCGAGATGTCTGGCGCAAAATGGGGGAGACCTATGTCCAGCAGTGGACTGCGATAGGTTGAATAGTACTTAGGTAGTCAATATTTTCCGTCACCAGAAACAACAGATGTTACGTCATATACTTCATAATTTATTAGTTACAATGCCCGAATCCCGAAAAACAGAAGTGCAAAACATTCCAATATTACGGGACGATATCTGGCAATACGGTGGTACCTACCTTTCGGGATCAGGGCACTGAAGCTAGTGAAATTACCAGGCATCCTAAATACCTAACATCTGTTGACTCGGGTGACGGGCGCAGCGCGGCGTTGATGAAGAATAATAACTGTCTATCAGCTGTTGGTCTCCTTCAACGGAGCTCTGTCATGATCAGGCGTATCACTTACCATCAGGTGAGTGTCTTAACCTGTCCACTTTAACATAAAGAAGAAAGAAACAAAAAAGTCTCCATTTACTTCGTAACATAAAAAACAAATACTAGGTATGAGTAGTTATT
Source organism: Leucinodes orbonalis (assembly GCA_019425675.1). Classification (NCBI taxonomy): domain Eukaryota; kingdom Metazoa; phylum Arthropoda; class Insecta; order Lepidoptera; family Crambidae; genus Leucinodes; species Leucinodes orbonalis. Next base: position 99,818 of record PQWD01002970.1, read on the forward strand.
TTATGTATCTAATGCTCATGCAACTAAAGCCTAAAAGTAAGTACTAACGGAAGCGTTAAAACTACCATATCCACACATGCCGCAAGCAGTAATTGGACCGGTTTCTGCGAAAATTGGTCAATCTAGCACCGAGAAGGAACTACCAACTCGAAATTGAACTAGAATTCTGCTTCCTATCGTTGCTCAAGTTTTATAATGGTGTTGCTGATGACCAATTCAAACTGCCTCCGTGGTCTAGGGGCACAGCACAATACAGCGTTCGGCTGCCTGACCAGGATGTAGTGGGTTGGGATCCCACGGGGAAACGTCACTGTGCGATATTTCCTACTTTGGTTACGATATTGCGGGCTTATAAATGGTTTGGTATCATTCGCAAGGTCAATGATCCAACAATCACCGGTTGTGATTGTTGGATCATTAATCATCCTGACCTCCATCCCAAGAGACGTTTAAAGTCTTTGTGTTTTTACCCTTTATATTGGGGAGTGTTCCAAAGAATTGTTCGATCTTATACCTGCTGCTGCGTTCCATCATCGGACTACCCATAAGATGAAATTTCATCCTCATCATCTCGGTGGTTGCCGTTCCACAACCGTTCGTTTTATGCTCATTTTTCTTCCACGCATACTGCTTATGGAACACCTCCCAGCAGCG
>PQWD01002970.1:104197-143577 GCA_019425675.1 Leucinodes orbonalis
TTTCTGATCTTATCCTTAAGAGAGACTCCAAGCATAGCTCGCTCCATTGCGCGTTGAGTGACTTTGAACTTATGAACCAATCCCGCATTTCTATATTTGGGAACAGATAAACTTAATATATATTTGGGTAAGTAGCGGCCCGGTACGCGCCAATTACGCGAATAGGGACTGAGCGAATTAACAGGGAATCAAATTCAAATGTTTCTTATCAAAATTCTCAGTCCTTGCCTATTTTCCAATCTCGTGTTAAATCATGTTTCCTGTCTCTAATTCCTGTGAGGACTGTCGCCTTCCTACCGGGAGAGCTGAGGTTTAAATCCCGACACGTACCAATGTGTTTTCGAATTTTCGAAAATATATGTACGTTATCCGACGCTCTTACGGTGAAGGAAAACATCGTGAGGAAACCTTCATGCACGCCTCCGAAGACATTCGAAGGTTGTGTGTGAAGTCGTCCAATCCGCATTGGGTCCCGCGTGGACGACTAAGGCCTAATCACCCTATACGGGTAGGCTCGTGCCCCTCGGTCGGGACGTTTAATGAGCTGATGATGATAATGACTTCATACTTGACACCGGAATTTTAAATTTCTCTTCTTTTTCTTACTCTCTTATAGTTTGATAGCACTTATGTGAATTTATATATATAATATTTCATCCAAGGTATATGCGTTGATACTGTTTATATGTATGTATTTGTGTATGTATGTTTATGAAAATATTATTTATTATTTATTGTATTTTATTATTTTTACATAACTTAAGTTCTAACTTTTGCACAACCCAATTAATCTTTATTAAGAAACTATCCTCTTCTGAAGGTTGTTGTTGGAAGAAATTGTTTTTTAGTAATAGGACCGCCTTATTTGTACACTTTTCGTTCTGTCCATGTTTTCCCTTGTAATGTGTTTTATGTGTAATGAAAGTTTCTTATTATTATTATGTTTTATTATAATCTCAACTAATCTAGCTCACACTATAACATTGATTACACAATTACAATCATCAATCTGTAAGCTGTTACACAAATTGAGTAATAGACGCGTACTAGCAAAGGTGATGGCATACATTCAAATAATCGCACAAGGCTAAACAACACCCACGTCCCATACAACTCCATGTGCCTTAGCATAAAAGGTCATACTGTAGGTTTTTGCCTTTCAATGAAATGTACTCAAATTTATACATATGTACTTACTTTATACTAGAAGGGTTTTATAAGGCCAATAACGAACACTAAAGAATGTCAAATAAATTCATTAATTCTGCAAAATATCTGATGATTAAAATAAAAAAATATGGTTTACAGTAGCCTAAAAACGTAAAATATCATCATCATCAGCTCATTAACGTCCCCACCGAGGGCACGAGCCTACCGTATAGGGTGATTAGGCCATAGTCGTCAATATATTACTAGCTTTTGCCCGCGGCTTCGCTCGCATTAAATTCGGGATAACACGGTACTTTCATTTATCACTATACATAGGATTCCCCTCCCTCCAACTTAAAGGTTTCGGGGTCAATTTCAGATTTTTTTAGTATAAAATATGTTATAGTGAGCTAACCTTAAAAGATAGACATATGTTGTCCCGGACTTTTTTGTAGACCTTTAAAAGAAGAACAATATCTCTCATACATGACTTTTGTGTAACTATAACCGTTTACGCAGCGTACGCAGCGGAAGCTCCAAGTATGAAAAAATACCCCGATTTTGAAACAATTTTCATTGCTGCTCCTCTTCTATTACTCGTAGCGTGATGATATATAGCCTATAGCCTTCCTCGATAAATAAGCTATCTAACACTGAAAGAATTTTTCAAATCGAACCAGTAATTCCTGAGATTAGCGCGTTCAAACAAACAAACAAACTCTTCAGCTTTATAGTATAGATATACAAAAAGATATTTTATTCATAGGATATCTGGTTGAGGTCGCCATCGTGTGAAAAGGTGAAATTTACTAGACGGTAAATAAATAGGTATGAATAATAATTATATTTTAAAGGTGTCAATATTTAGGGCAACATCATAGATTTTGAATTGATTCAGCAACAAATTAAAATACTTAAATTAAAAAAACTTTATTAGCTAAGTGCCAATATATTTCTTTAAAATTCCTCTTGATAACTAAGTTTTAATGACAAAAACAATCATCAATGTAATTGAAAAATTTTAAAATAGACCAAAATTTTTATAGTTTTTCAGTGAAATGCTTGTCTTTAAATTTTCTCATCCAAATCTAAGTTTTGGTACAGAATCGTTTAAAAAAAATAGGTTTAATTCTAAAAACACTCAAAATACCTTCATCCCAATAATTTTTTTAGATAGGTACTTTAGAAACGACCAATATTATTATAAAAAATAGATAATTTAAATACCTCAGTTAAACGTAAACCATTAAACCTAGGCATACCTAACAGCGAGCCTAACAGTTTCGCAATCAAGAGAGCCAGTAGTTACGAAATGAGCCGACCCGTTTCTAAACATCCTAGGTACCAAATACGGTGCCCTAAACTAGTTCTAGACCAGCAATTGTTTCGGTATCTTGTGAATTACGTTATTTGAGATTAATCCCTGAAAGAAATCTCAAACTCTCCTTGTGGGCTCCTTAGTGACTAAATATGGTAATCCACCCAGTCGCTATCCATAACTTGAACATGTCTGTTTGTATAGGTCTGGATGTTTTCTATGTATAATATGTATGTTTTACAAAAAAAAAGTTTTGTAAATAAGTACACACATATTATTTGAGCGTCGGTGGCTCAATGGTGTGGACTGTCGCCTTCCTACCGCGAGAGCTGAGGTTCAAATCCGACACGTACCAATGTGTTTTCGAATTTTCGAAAATATATGTACGTTATCCGACACTCTTACGGTGAAGGAAAACATCGTGAGGAAACCTTCTACACGCCTGCGAAGTGATTCGAAGGTGGTGTGTGAAGTCGTCAACCGCACTGGGCCCGCGTGTATGACTAAGGCCTAATCGCCCTATACGGGTAGGCTCGTGCCCTCGGTGGGGACGTTTAAGAGCTGATGATGAATGATACATATTACAGTTTAAATGCTTAGATTGGGACTAGACGACGCTGTGTGAATGACAGTGGATATTTGTTGATCTGACTCTGGATCGGTTAGTTGAAGTGGCAGTAGGCTGTTCACAGTCGCAGAACCGATGGCGTTGAGCAGACGAGCTCTGGAGTGGCGACGCGTCTTGGCAAGCGTAGCGTAGGAACATTATTTATTTGAACTACTTCTACTAAAAAATTGAGAAAATCCCAGTTGATTAAAATGCAATGAGTTTTCGCTTGTGTTGCATTGTGTACTACTCGTACAATGTAATTAAATTTTCATCCCGGCTTTGCTTGTTTAATTATAAAGTCGAATTAATTACAATACAGTCGGCATAGAAACATCCGGTAACTGTTTATACCAAAAGGTCTTTTGATACGGGTCTAGGACAGTACAAGTATATTTTTTTGCAAATAGAAAGGTTGAGGTTAAAAGCCGAAATGGGAGTAGCCAAGATAACACAGGGCGGGTAAAATTTTGAGTTTCAGTTTAATGTATGTTAACCCGAAAACAATGTTTTTTTTTCAAGTTTCTTATCAAACCATATTAGATACTGGTTCACAGAATACATATACTAAGTTTGAATAGTCAGTGCTAATAGTTTTCGGAGAAAAAAGAGAGTGATATACGGACAGACAGACAGACATGACGAATCTATAAGGATGCAGTTTTTAGAATAATACGTAATCCAGCATAACACTTATGTCACCGGTGTAATGTACACGTAACAAGTGGACATACTATCACTTAGCGTAATATGTTGTCACTTGTACCAGTTTATATTTTGACGACCCATTTGGTGTTGCGGTTGAGAGGTCGGCCGCAACACTAAGGGTTCCGGGTTCGATCCCCGGGCAGTACAAACATTTGTGTGCATGAACATGTCTGTTGTAATGGTCTGGGTGTTTTCTATGTATAATATGTATGTATTTACAAAAAAAAAGAAATTATACATGTATGTTTATCCGTTGTTTAGTACCCATAATACAGGCTTTACGCTTAACTTGGGGCTAGATGGCGCTGTGTGATTGTCAGTAGATATTTATTTATTTATTTATTTATATAGCCTATAATAAAGATTATCGATGACAGCAATAATTTTAATACTTGTTTATGCCAGCTATAAGTTAATTGCTTGAAATGTTTAGCTTGAGGGTGACCTTGTTTAAGGTCATTTACATAGGTACCACATCATAATCATCAGCCTATAACGCCCATTGCAGGCTCAGGCCTTCCCACACAGCATAGCTATGAGGAGTTTGGGCCGTAACCCACAACAATCCTAAGATTGGAGTAGTAAGTCAAAGTCAAAATCCATTCATATAATTGAGGCTTTTTGTAAGCAGTTATCAACGTCATAAAATATAATAAAAATAAAAAATTGACGACCCATTTGGTGTTGCGATTGAGATGTCGACTGCAACAACAAGGGTTCCGGGTTCGATCCCCGGGCAGTACAAACATTTGTGTACATGAACATGTCTGTTTGTAATGGTCTGGGTGTTTTCTATGTATATATTTACAAAAAAAAGTATATGTTTATCCGTTGTTTAGTACCCATAATACAGGCTTCACGCTTAACTTGGGGCAAGATGGCGCTGTGTGAATGTCAGTGGATATTTATTTTATATTGAAATTACCTAAGTAGCTCTTATACTTTTGGAGTACATTAGTTCTGAATGCATCATCATCAGCTCATTGAACATCCCCACCAAGAGGCAGGAGCGTACCCGTCATAGATACCCATTGCAACTGAGATGTCTGTGCTACTTGTGTATATAGTGAGGATTGGTCGACTTCACGCACAACCTTTGAATATCTTCGTAAGCGTGCGCAAGTCGGATCAACGTACATAATTTAGAAAATTTAAAACTCATTGGTACGTGGCGGGATTTGAACTTGTACTGATCGGAAGGCACACCAATGTACCACCCATACATAAAGCTAGAAAAATGCCTTAGGTCCTAAACGTCGAATGCTATGCTTCATCGTAATCGACATCACTCTTTGTTTTTATTTTTGACTGTCTCACCAGCTGATACTAAGCAACGATGCGGCTTTTTAAAAACTATCAGACATGCCGAATTTATTTTGACATGCCGAATTTGGAAAAGAGCAAACCATATCGGTTTGCTCTTTTCCAAATTATAATAGACCCAAAATGCTTCACGTGACTTTTAAACATTTTATTTGAACGTTGTGCTCGGTTGCAACCGAAATGCAAATTTAAAACTTAGCCATAAGATAACTGGACAATATTGGAACTCAATGGCAATGACGTTAAAAGTATGGATTCGTGATATGCTCACAAAACAAACAAAGTGTTCCGAATGCAGTGACAGCACACATATTTCGAATTTCAAACACATTTACCTGAACAAAAGAGTACAAACTGTACTCTCATCGGCGGTTCGTTTTTGAGGCACGGATGGCCTTTATATATACAGAATATCACTTTTCAATGGTTTGTATTTGTCACAGTGGTACTGTAAAAATAAATAATAAGATGGATGGACCATACCTATACAGGAACAGCCCTTCATCTCTATTATTGTATGTACTAACTTACATAATTAATTCTCATTTTTCCTATGTTCACAGGTACGTCTTACATTTCACAACATCAGCAAATTGTAACTGTAAGTTATCAAGCTTTTAATTTTAAGAAAGAAAAATATTCATTCCTTGACACAATGAATTACATATCAGTCCACTACTGAACTTGGTCTTTTCTGGAGTAACAAATATCTAAGTGAACCTACTCATTTGCTCATAAAGGTAAGAAGACTTTACCTATAAATTGGGCTGTCTTATAAGGCAAGACAATATACGTCATAATACGAATAATGACAATTAGAATCGTTTACCTGGCATCATTATTCCATCCGAAATCTGGTTTTAATGTCTTAAACCATAATTGGGTACAACAGCATCCTTACCTTCTTAGATAGATAGCTATCACAAGTGCCGTATCGTCCCGTAAAAGAGGAGTATTTTGCAATTCTGTGTTTCGAGGTGGGAGCACCGTAGCTAGTGAAATTACCGGGTATAAGAGACCTAACATCTGTTGTCGCCGGGCGGGCGCAGTGTCTATCAGTTGTTGATCTCTATCAATACCGCTCTGTCATGGTCAGGCGTAATACGATCAGGTGAGCGCCCGATTCAAAGGTTGTGCGAGAAGTCGACCAACCGCACTGGGCCCGCGTGTACCACTAAGATCTATACACCAGCCACTGGTAGGCTCGTGCTCCTCGGTGGGGACGTTTAATGAGCTGAAGACGATGAGCGCCCCGATCATTCTGTACTTTTTAACATAAAAAAATCAGTAATCCAACAGAATTCGGGTTCTACACATAATTAGGCAGTAAATTGCATGTCCTTACTTTGGCTCTTGGACATGTTTGATGGTAAGTGTGATTATTATTTGCCTTTGTGTTAGTAATTTGCAGTGTGGGCGAAACAAGGCGAGCCGGTTGAAGTTACCTTAAGTGGGATAAAACGTTTAAGTGCTCGGCTATCTGTTCGATTTATATCCAATTCGTTACTTTGTATGTGCAAAACAAAGTTTAAGCAGCCATTTTGGTATCATTTGCCTTTTGACAAAACTGCCTTGGCATTAGCTGAGTGGCCACTATTTTCGTAGCATTATTTTTTTTATTATTTTAAGGGCTAACGTGTACGTTGACTAATTTGCACCAAATAATATTTTTTCTTTCTTTCTTGTTTATTTTATTAAAAAGTGAATGTATAACTTTTAAGGCAATAAACGTTGATGTTTTATGCATTTTTATTATATCAATCATAAAAAGTACCATACTAAGGAATTACATTTTAATAAAAAAAATCATAGCTTCGCGGGATCATATTTTCAGATAATTAGGTGATTCATCCTGCAATGTATGCACCAATTCGGGATGAACTGTACAAAGTTACTTTCACGATGCACTATAGTCTGCAAGTAAGATTCAAACCCAAGACCCTCATCTGTGATCTTAACTCAATGTTCAGACCATAGAGGCAGTTCAAGAGATGCTGAAAATATCTAAAGTCTATATCTAATCTACAGTTCCTAGACAACCCAGCATTCCGTACAAGAAAGCACTAAATATTGTTTCCAACAATATATTTTCTAACTCAGAAATCATTCAAACGAAATGCCATTTCATCCAAATAAATTCAAAACACAGTTTTAAAACTTTCCTGAACAACGTCATAAAATGTTTAACATTGTTATTTATGAATAATATTATATTGATAGAACGTTTTAAATATCGACTTTCTTTAGCATTTACTTTCCATATTTATCAGCGACAAAATAATCCAACATTAAATCTATGCGAGAACCACCACGTAATTGAAAAGGAAGAGTTTCTTTACATTGATTCCGTTAGAGGCAGTGCTGTACTAATGTAACCTTCTGGAAGAAATTATTAATGTTTTTATTAGAACAACTCATCTTCTTTCGTATAAATGTGGTCAGATAAACTACAACTCTAAATATCTTTATAAATTAATATTTTTTATAGAAACTTTTGAATTGTTATTCAATGATTTCAAAAGCATATTCGCGATATGCTCCCAAAATAACTGAACAAAGTGTTCCGAATGCAGGGACAGCTCACATACACATATTTCGAGAGCGTACATTTAATCTAAACAAAGTACCTTAATCTGTGTTTCACAAAGAATTTGTCACCGGAAATGGACGATTTGAAGAATAGACTTTACCTGGTGTAAATGTCCCCAAATCAAAATACTACCTCACATACTTTGATCTGAATTTTATGAATCGACAGTCGTATGACAGTCGAGACAAAGTTTATTTCATAAATACCTTACATGCGCTTTGGTTTTCACATCTAACGTATATTGTAAGGTTAGCTTGCCTTGCCTGGGACGACGCACCCCGTGATTGGTTTCCAGGTTGGAACACACCCTAAGGTGTTACGTAAAGTTTCAGGGTGTAGAAGAAATGCGCTCATATAGCTGGCATTCAGACTTTTATACATTATTTAACTGATTATATGATTCACCAATACAGGCTCTGCCTTGTGAACCTAGATCATGCTCAGATTCTTATTACAACTAATTATTTGTAATGTGCTTTTTTTGATAATTTTATGTGACTAACCTACCTTTGTGCAATGAGTATTATTATTATTTATATGACCCATTTAAAAACTTTAAATTACAAAGTAAGAATTAACATATCACAACGTTTAGAAATGCGGATTCAAATACTTGGCGGATTCAAACCACAACGACGCTTGCGCTTATACGTTGACAAATTACAAATAAAGAAAACGTCAGGCAGATATAAATCAGCCGTATGCTCGTGCGGTGCTCAACAACTGTCTCAGCTTATTTAATAATAATAAACGGAACACACGCGCCATCTAGCCCCAAACATTAACCTGTTATAATGGATACAAAACAACGGATGAATATACTTATATATTTTTTTGTAAATACATACATATTATACATAGTAACACCCAGACCAAATTCCCAGACCCAAACCATATAAATACCAATGTACGACACATTGACATTTAAATAAACTGAGATGGGGGTTGTATTTTTTACTTGTAGAGCCGGATATTGAACTCGGAACCTTGGCGTAGTATCCGACTTCTCAACCATTACATCACATAACATTTGTGTGCATTAACATGGTTGTATAAGTGTGTGTGTATTATTTTCTATTTATAGAAAATAGCTCTTAAAATTTATCACGCTATGTACGAATAATATGTTAGTCCGTAGTTCAGACCATACTACAGCTCCTCACAAAAATTGCAGCTAGATAGGCGGTGCGTGAAAGGCAGTGAATATTTATTAATTTATCGTTAAATCTTATTTATATATAGTTTGAGTTAAAGTTGCTAACTTCATATTACCTCAACCGCCAAGCAAAGTTTGAGAACCGCTGACCCAGTGACTTGTTCAACACCATCACATAGATATCTAATGGGAGAAACCGTCGGCGATCTGACAACGCACTTCATTAAGCTCTCGGAAGCTTTTCTCCTCAACAAGCACAGAGATTGGCTTTTCAAGAGTACCGAGGAGATAAAGCTTTTTGAAAGCTTTGATTGTTAGGTAAATAACAGCGTTATCACATCATCAGCTCATTAAACGTCCCCACCGAGGGGCACGAGCCTACCCGTATAGGGTGACCTAGGCCTTAGTCGTCCACGCGGGCCCAGTGCGGATTGGACGACTTCACACACAACCTTCGAATCTCTTCGCAGGCGTGCATGAAGGTTTCCTCAGATGTTTTCCTTCACCGTAAGAGCGTCGGATAACGTACATATATTTTCGAAAATTCGAAATACATTGGGTGCGTGTCGGGATTTGAACCTCAGCCCTCCCGGTAGGAAGGCGACAGTCCACACCACTGAGCCACCGACGCTCTCAGCGTTATATTAATATTATTTGCATTTCGAATGCATTCAAGCAATGAGCCACCGACACTCTTAGTAAATAGGTTCAGCAAACAATAAATGTAGGTTGTTTCAGCAAATATGCAATACTGTGAATGCCGGAAGAAACCACTTCAACCGGTAGCCAAGGTACATACATCTTAGTCACAGATTTCCCAATACAGAAGGAGATGGGGCAAGCCGCGTTTAAAATGCGACCTGTAAGCTCAACGAGCATACTGACGGCTACAGTTTACGCTCTGTGAGAACACGAGTCAAGACGCACGAATAGAGAAGAAATTACCGTTTTTTTCCAAAATGCCATCCTGTGCAATTTGTAACATGCCATCATCGCAATGAATCAGTAAATTTACCAAGAATATAATATCTTTCACAGGTAAGAACCGAAAAGAAATTGCGACACTGGGACTTGCCATAAACTTGGCGGCTTGTCCAGTTTCAATGTATTATTCTGATGTCTGTGATTCTTAGTCTTAGACATATTCTGCAGTAGCTCTCACCCCGTAATGAGTTATTACAAAACGTAAACATATGTCAAATAGTAAGAGAAAGTTCTCCATTAACGTGCATTCTTGCAAGCACAAATAAACTTTTAAATGAGTGTCTTAAGGACCATTTGATTTGGGGAATACGTTTTAATTTTTAATAACTGCCTTCGAGGTTCTGGTACGCTGAACTTACTAAGACTAAGATCGCTGATCCGAGGGTCGTAGGTTCAATCTTGCTGGAATACCGCATGGTAAAGGTCAGTTATGCGATTTTTCCAAGTTTGGTTAGAACATTGCTGGTTGAGAGAGACCTGATTGATTCTAGAAAGAAAGTGATTCTGTGCTTCGTTTTGTCACGTTAAGCTATCTCAGCTCAATCTTAGTATGTTAGTCGTTAACACCCACCAGTCCGCATTGGGCCAGCGTCGCACCGGATTTTAACACTTACCCTTCAAAGGGTAAACCTTCAAACCCTTAACCCTTTGACCGCCAGGAATCCAGACACAATAGAAACCAATTTTTCTGACGCCTTTAGGTTGTCATTGACGATCAAAGGGTTAACATTCTATCGTTACTATAACATTCCTTCAACCTGTACAAACGTTTAAAACCACACTGTAATGCAGTACCCATAACAACAAATTACCATTAAAGTCACATTAAAAAAATCTCTCACGCTCGCATTTTAACCCGAAAACGTTTTCAAAGGCGCCGACCCCAAAAAGTTAATTTAACCTTGAATAAAACAAAGACTGGCGTAACCACAACAATGCATTTCGTAACTGGAGCCTTTCTACTTACGTCATTATGTCTTCTGTTTAAATAAAACATAAGCTTCATGTGCTACCTAATTCGCGAAGAATATGATTCACTTTAACTAAGGAATACTATTCGTAAAGCTAGCTCGTTAAATACATTTTGAAGCACAGCGTCATCTTAAGTCTAAAACGTCCCACTGCAGGGGATAGGCTTTCCCACAGCATTGACATCGAGAGAACCCACCACGAGGGCCCAACGGCGTACAACCCGGTTTTTAATCTTTAGGATCGATATTCGTTATAGCCACCAGGCTAAACGACTACGATCCTAAAGATTGTATCGCCACTCAAAGGGCCCAATACTTCAAAGTGCCCCATACCTCAAAGGGCCCAATACCTTAAGGGCCCGATACTCAAAGTGATCTCTCCGAAAGAAAGGAATCAATCAATCACTTCGGTTCAACTAGCTAAGTCCCAACATAAATTACTTTTGTAAGACTTTCCCCCTGGGGTTTTGCTACCCACTACCCGGTATCAACCAGCTGAATCTTTCTTTGCCAAACTCAAAAGTTTATTTACAGTGTATTTGTATTATTGCACTCTAAAGTTTTAAAACTATTGATCAGTTATAAAGTTATAGATACAGTATAATTAACCGCCAATGCGCGCCGTGAGAACAGAATACGTTGCGTCAAAATCGACCGCGAGATAGCACGAAAAAGAATACGTAAAGGTCGAGGTTGAATGGGTTATGGAAGGGCATTGGCAATGAACGAAAGTGGGGGACGTTGACCGGCAACAGTTCGCAAACTAGTGCGGTATTTATCGAGTTAAAAAAAATCAAAATACATTTACTACTTTACGTGAAACCAATAAGGAATTCGAAATCTGTTGCCCTTGGTAATATTTCTAAACTTCCGAAGTTACTTACAGCACTGCATCGTCAAGGGTAGTATACACATACCATCCGGTTTACAACTGGGCATCAATACCACAAATTACTTGACATACGCACCATTACGACACTTTGTAATCCGGACTGTTTTGGTATTCCGGTACAATGTAAATAGTTTAAAATGGTAATTATATAGTAGAATGAATTGTACACCCTTTACGGGTAGGCTCGTGCCCGTCGGTGGGACGTTTATGAGCTGATGATAATGAGTATACTTCATGTATGGGAAGATTGGACTTCTTTGGTTAAACTTTCAACTTAAACTATGAATAGTCTGCGGGCACATTTTGGCCGGTGCCGTGAAAATCGGGTAAAATGGGAATATTCCAGAAGCAGTCTGTGCGACTGTGGTACTCAGACAATGCGAGCGGTTTCTCTCTCCTCTGGATGGCAAATGAAAGGGCGATCAAAGTGGCCCAATATTGATAGACTTATCATACTTAACTTGTAAATTCATATCGACTCGATATAAAGAAGTAAAAATTGAAAACAAAATTTACTCCATTTTCTCTTTTCATGGTATTTAACCTGTCTGTCTGTTCTAATTTTCACACCATAGGCCCAAGTTAAACCCGTCACGGTCTACTAGTTCGAATACTGAGTTTGGTACCACCATTGTTGGTACAAAAGCGATAGATTCACTTTCTATTTCTTGTTATTTGGTTAACCCGAGTGTGGCGGTTCGGCTACATTTGTAACAAAACAGTTATCCCATTAAAAACTGTTTGGTGTCTTGTTATTTCGAGTCGGTTAAGCCTTACTTACTTACGTAAACATCGTACTACTAGACTTTGGGCCTACAACATCACCTGTTTCAGACTGAGAGGCAACTGAGCTCGACATTTGTCCGGTGAAGCTATGAAGGCTATTTGCAGCTAACGCTATAGTCGATGCGAATAAAACACCCATTTATTTCACATATTCTGGAGGTCTTAGTCGCCTAGGTAGTTACCACCGCAGTGCCAGATATCATCCCGTAAAATAGGAGTGCATAATATGCATACTTCTTTGTTTCGGGATAAAGGCACTGTCGTATCGGGTGACAAACGGAGTGCAATGTTGACGGAAAATAATAACTATGACATAAAAAGACATTCCCAAAGCCCCCCTTTCCCCTCAATGATGTATGACAGAAGTAAATAAGTAAATATTTATTCAGTGAAAACATATACAATAACAAAATACAGTAAATCACGAAAAACGAATCATAAAAAACTTTTCATTATTTTACATCATAAAAAACCTATTACTGAAAAGGCACGTACTCAGCATTATGTCGAGGTAACACAGACGCCTCGACACTGGTCTTCCGTAGATGCCTCGAGAGACCAACACTGCGCACAAAAAGTATAAATTAAATTAACAGTTACAATTAACAATAATGTCATAAACTAGGATTACATAGCGCCGGAACTTAAGTGAGCGATGAATAAACGAGGATTACATAGCGCCGGAACTTAAGTGAGGGATGAATAAACTAGGATTACATAGCGCCGAAACTTAAGTGAGCGATGAATAAACTAGGATTACATAGCGCCGGAACTTAAGTGAGCGATGAATAAACTAGGATTACATAGCGCCGGAACTTAAGTGAGCGATGAATAATAATAATAAAATAAAGTGAGCAGTCATAATGTACATATATATATATATATAATACAATACACGGTATAAATACACTTAAATGACAGATAAAGGTATAGACATAAATAAATGGACGATGAGGGGGAATCACAGTCATAAATATGCAACTAATTACTTTTAAGTAAATTTAAAATATATATTTTTTACAATTACATCGGAAGGAGTTTCTGAAAAGCCTATTGCGAATAATTTGCAACACAAGTTACCACAATGTACCGATTTCCAAATGCAGGATGTTGCGACTGCTGTCGTCAATGCGTCAGTCGTTCGTGTCATTACGCACTTGATATATTACATATCATACACTTTATAGCTTATATATTTGGAATATAAACTTCTCTTCTCACTTATAATATAATTGCTGTGCCAGGATCCATAAATAGTTACACTTAGTAATTAAGTGTTATAACACTTTTACTCACATTATCATCAGCTAATTAAACGTCCCCACCGAGGGGCACGAGCCTACTCGTGTAGGGTGATTTGGCCTTAGTCGCCCACGCGGGCCCAGTGCGGATTGGACGACTTCACGCACAGCCTTTGAATTACTTCACAGGCGTGCGCAGGTTTCCTCACGATGTTTTCCTTCACCGTAAGAGCGTCGGATAACGTACATATATTTTTCGAAAATTCGAAACACTTTGGTACGTGGCGGGGTTTTGAACCTCAGCCCTCCCGGTAGCAGGGCAACAGTCCACACCATTGAGCCAGTGACGCTCTTATTATTATTTTTATATATACGAGATATTTTTTTTATAGTATAGGGGGCAAACGAGCTATATGGATTAATAAAATAAGTTATCCGAAATAAACGTTTTTTATTATTATACGGGTAGGCTCGTGCCCCTCGGTGGGGACATTTAATGAGCTGATGATGATGATGAATTGATGATGTATAAAAATACAACTATTTATTAACTTTTTCACTAGGGGAAGAGTAAACTATCGTATTGTCCATTGCATCTCGGCTGAACAATGATACAACATTATATTTTAGGTTAAATAGCGTCAGCAATGTTGAGATAAAAACTAGAAGTCCTCAGGTAAAAGTGGTGATAGCCAATCTTAAAAAATATTAAAGAAACCAGCCATGACAGCTATATTTTGGTGTTTCGTCGAATCACTGAAAATTGTATCATATCAGACCAACGCTTTCTCTGTAATGAGCGTAAGTAGGGTTGTCACCATCTTTAATAATTTGATGACCCATTTGGTGTAGCGGTTGAGATGTCGGCTGCAACACCAAGGGTTCTGAGTTCGATCCCCGGGCAGCAAATCATTTGTGTGCATGAACATGTCTGTTTGTAATGGTCTGGGTGTTTTCTATGTATGTATTTACAAAAAAATGTATATAAGTATATTTATCCGTTGTTTAGTACCCATAATACAGGCTTCATGCTTAACTTGGGACTAGATGGCGCGGTGTCTGTGGATATTTGAAAAAATATATATACATCTGAAAATCTTGATCTAGAAAATAATATATATTTATCGACAAATGAAAAAAGGTCGTAAAGATTGTCCTTAAAGATAAATTCAGGAATTATGCTATGACATATAATCATAGGTACCGATAAAACTCAAATAGCAGTAGGCTGTTTTAGAATTTCGCTGGAATGATGTACGTTGCAGTAAACAATTTCTGTTGAAAGTATGTGAAATCTAGAATGTGCGAGGTCTATTGGTATTCTGCATTTTACTGGATTATATTTAAGTGAGCTTTAATACACGCGCTATGAAACAAATAGAAGCCACCCTACTTCCCTATTAGAAGACGATGTTTAAAATCGGATCGAGCGCATAATAAAATAGCTCATTCGAAGAAAAGGCAGATTGTTATGTTATTACATGTTATTATTTATTGTATTTACCGCATCTAAGAATCAAGAATATTATCCTTCTTTTTATGATCGACTTCAAACTAACTTTCAGATGCATACAAACGGGGTATATGACTAATTACTTTTTTTAGTTAGTTATTCGCTTCGATTTGTCAACATAGTCAGGTATATTATAGTATATAGATAATTTTTAGTGCCTCACAAATTTTGCATCCGGTCCTATAAAATTACTGAATATACATTCAAATAAATTACAAATTCCGAATTTTGGCAACCCTAAGTGAAAGGCTAATTTTTGTATGTGATACTACCAGTCTCTGCTTTCAATATGACGTAACCTCGCCTATACAAGATACGTATATGTAAGCTAATAAGTATATTGTAGTTAAAATTGTGCTTTATTAGTAATTGCTTTTATAAGAAGTACAGTTGAACGCCGATTATCCGAATCAATTGGGACCGGGGTCGATTCGGATAATCGAAAATTCGGATAATCGGACAAAGACTGGTAATAAAGAAAAACGAACTGTCACAAATCGAATAAACTTTATTAAGTTTAACAAACATAGTTCTTCAATAACGCTCACTTGATCATCTCGATCAGATAAAGTTGCAACCCATCAGGCCTTATCAAAAATACAAAGTGTAAAAATTCACAACGATAGAGGCTTAGGACCACAGACATCCGAATATACAATTAGACTGGACAAGCCGCCTAGTTTATAGGCAGTCCCAGTGTCGCAATTTCTTTTCGGTTCTTACCTGTGCAAAGTTATTATATTTCTTGGTAAATTTACTGATTCATTGCGATGATGGCATGTTACAATTGCACAGGATGGCATTTTGGGAAAAAACGGTAATTTCTTCTAATATTCGTGCGTGTTGACTCGTATCACAGAGCGTAAACTGGCAGCCAGTGTATGCTCGTTGAGCTTACATTCGTCGCACTTAAAAACGCGGCTTGCCCTATCTCCTGTATTGGGAAATCTGTGCTTAGGACCAATTCGGATAATTGGCGATTCGGTTAATCGGCGTTCGGATAATCGACGTTCTACTGTAACATTAAATCAAAAGGTCCAACTTAAAGGATGTGGTAGTTACTTGATTGTATCATAAATAATTCAAGTAAAGACCTTGAGTTCGATTGCATAATGATTAGACGAAGCTGGAAACTAGAGCGGTTGGCATATTTACAAAAGAACGATAAGATATCAAACAGTGATTTAATAATATAGTGATATATTAAATAGTAATTGAACAAGATTTCCGATTAAGTTTTTTTAATACACTAGCAAGCAATCATGCCCATCTTCAGAGGTAGGTACTACTTCTTTGATTGGATTGATTAGAGAATACTGTTTATTGGGAGGGGAAAAGGCAGTTCCTAACTTGTGACGTGTGTCCTGATGATGGTAATAATGTAATTAATGAATGAATTTATTATATCCCCTTTCATCTAGATATATTCATTTTATATGAAATTACAAAAATCAGAATGAATATTTTAGCTATTCAAAAAGTGTCATTTATCCATCTTATTAAATGTTCATTCAATTGTTGTAAATATATTACGCGAGAGCGTGGTTTTGAACCCAAAATCACATACCCAACTACGGCAACCGGATGGAAGTTCGTGTCGCGAACAAAATACCAGTTTCGGCGAAAGTGAAAACGACCGCGCCTTTACAACCAAAAGTGAAGTTAATTTATTGGTTAGCTTTTGCGGTTTCGTGTAAATGATAATATTGTTCGCTTCAATTTGAAGTGAACGTTTTCATAACTTTAAATAAAATGAAAATTTATTTGAAACCGTTTTAGTAGATTTTTCGTATTATAAATATAAAAAATAAATGTCCACTGACATTCACCTTCACATTTGCCATCTAACCATGTATTAAGCGAGGAGCTTGTAGTTAAGGTACTTAACAACTGATAAAAAAAAGAGAGAAGAGACATTCGTTGTAAAGACATAAAGTTCAAATTCTAACCATGTTTTCCTACAACGTATCATTGTAACTATAAACTATATGAGTAAAAATACTGGGATGAGAAGAATTATCTATATAATACAGGGTTAACTAATTCTGAATCCATCAAAATCAATGTTACGATTCAGCGTGTTACAAATAACAGACATCCTTTTTCATACAAAGATCTAAGAAAATTTGCTTAGGAATGATATTTTATATTAAAGCCTAAGTATATCTAATTCTTCTTTTCACTCATTATTGTTATTGAATGCAATTACTAAATATTATTTGGGTTTTTGGGAGTTATTCAGGCTATTACAAACCTGAAGCCACCTCGATGTCTCGAAAGTTCGTCTAAAAGTTGGGCTCTTTTCAGGAAGTTTCTAGATTTAATATCATTTGGACTTTATTTAACAGGATTACATATGATCACGTAAATATACCACTTACACTGTCATCGCATATGAAGAAAGCAGTAAACCTGTGTTCGATACAGGAAACGCAACCGACCGTTAATTTATTACTATGACATAAACGTGATCCAAATAGAATTTCCTTGGAAAGTAAAGTACTGTGGCTCTATGTAGAGACGCGATGAAGCGAACAAGGGTTGACACGCTGTAAGGGTTAAATAAAATACTAATTTCATCATCAGCTTTATACATCGCCACCGAAACGGAACGAGCCTACCCGTATAGGGTGTATAGACCTTAGTCATCCACACGGGCCCAGTGCAGATTTGCCGATTTCACGCGCAACCTTTGAATCTATTCGCAGACGTGTTCAGGTTTCCTCACGATGTTTTCCTTCACCGTAAGAGTGACGGAGGAACGTTCATAGAATTTCGAAAATTCGGAAAGACATTGGTGCGAGGCCGCCGAGGCTCTACTTAGATATATCTTATTATTATTCCTTTATTGAAAATATACTAACATGCCAAAACTAATAAAACATAAATAATTGGCAAAGCGTAGAATATAAAATACCAATTAAGTACTTGGAATAGGATCTCACGATCACGTTTTCCAATCTCCTCATCGGTGCACCCTTCACTGTATATTCATATACTTTGCCGGCGTATTTGTCCGCATGAATATGAGTAGCCTTTCGTCCCCTACCAGTAACTGATATTATTATAACGCGGCACTGAAAAGTGCCTTTTTCCTTCAAAGGCAATATAGTAGTGAAAAGATCAGCCAATCTGCGTTACCGAATAGACTGTCCACACAAATTGCCCAGGGTACGCCGGACGCAAGAGAAAACTTTGCGTCACACGGGGAGGTTTTTGCGCACCCCATTTCGTCCCCTAAAATCGGTCTTGCCTTCCCGCCCCGTACCAAAGTGTTTTCGATGATGGCAAAGATATTCAAAGGTTTACGTGAACTTGGCATATCCCCACTGGGCCCGCGTGGATAACTAAGGTGGTTATACACCCTTTACGGGTAGGTTTGTGTCCCTCGGTGGAGACATATAATGAGTCAGATATAAAGGCTAGTCTCAAATTAAGCATGTAATTTGCTTCATTTAGGGGCTAAACTAAGGTTCTTACTAAACAACGGATAAACATAATTATGTGTTTATTTTTGCTTAATATATTACCTCTACATAGAAACAGATACGTTCGTGCACACAGATGTTTATAATGCCCGCGGATTGGACCTAAAACTTTGCGTATTTTAGCGTCTTCTTAACCATTACACCTATTGAATCAACACTCAAATTTTATTTATATGTATAGACAGTGATCTTAAAACAATATTTTGCGCCAGCCCTAACACAGATGGGCAGACACACAAACATATTTTGCAAACAGCTCTCGTTTCCGGTAAAAGTGGAAATGGCCGGATTGGTTACTGGCGGTTTTAACCTAATAAGCGGAGGGCGCGTCGAGAGATTATCGCAAACAACTATCGCGATGTTCAAACTTTGGATGGGTGACCAAAAATCTTCCTGTGTGCTTTCTCCGAATGGACTAATAAGCTGGTTAAGGTGTCAGGTAGCAGATGGATATCAACTGCTAGGGATCGATCCGCGTGGAAATCGTTAGGGGAGGCCTTTGTTCAGCAGTAGACNCCATCTTATTAAATGTTCATTGAATTGTTGTAAATATATTACGCGAGAGCGTGGTTTTGAACCCAAAATCACATACCCAACTACGGCAACCGGATGGAAGTTCGTGTCGCGAACAAAATACCAGTTTCGGCGAAAGTGAAAACGACCGCGCCTTTACAACCAAAAGTGAAGTTAATTTATTGGTTAGCTTTTGCGGTTTCGTGTAAATGATAATATTGTTCGCTTCAATTTGAAGTGAACGTTTTCATAACTTTAAATAAAATGAAAATTTATTTGAAACCGTTTTAGTAGATTTTTCTTGCTTAAAGTATTATAAATATAAAAAAATAAATGTCCACTGACATTCACGTTCACATTTGCCATCTAGTCCCACATGTATTAAGCGAGGAGCTTGTAGTTAAGGTACTTAACAACTGATAAAAAAAGAGAGAAGAGACATTCGTTGTAAAGACATAAAGTTCAAATTCTAACCATGTTTTCCTACAACGTATCATTGTAACTATAAACTATATGAGTAAAAATACTGGGATGAGAAGAATTATCTATATAATACAGGGTTAACTAATTCTGAATCCATCAAAATCAATGTTACGATTCAGCGTGTTACAAATAACAGACATCCTTTTTCATACAAAGATCTAAGAAAATTTGCTTAGGAATGTATTTTATATTAAAGCCTAAGTATATCTAATTCTTCTTTTCACTCATTATTGTTATTGAATGCAATTACTAAATATTATTTGGGTTTTTGGGAGTTATTCAGGCTATTACAAACCTGAAGCCACCTCGATGTCTCGAAAGTTCGTCTAAAAGTTGGGCTCTTTTCAGGATGTTTCTAGATTTAATATCATTTGGACTTTATTTAACAGGATTACATATGATCACGTAAATATACCACTTACACTGTCATCGCATATGAAGAAAGCAGTAAACCTGTGTTCGATACAGGAAACGCAACCGACCGTTAATTTATTACTATGACATAAACGTGATCCAAATAGAATTTCCTTGGAAAGTAAAGTACTGTGGCTCTATGTAGAGACGCGATGAAGCGAACAAGGGTTGACACGCTGTAAGGGTTAAATAAAATACTAATTTCATCATCAGCTTTATACATCGCCACCGAAACGGCACGAGCCTACCCGTATAGGGTGTATAGACCTTAGTCATCCACACGGGCCCAGTGCAGATTTGCCGATTTCACGCGCAACCTTTGAATCTATTCGCAGACGTGTTCAGTTTCCTCACGATGATTTCCTTCACCGTAAGAGTGACGGAGGAACGTTCATAGAATTTCGAAAATTCGGAAAGACATTGGTGCGAGGCCGCCGAGGCTCTACTTAGATATATCTTATTATTATTCCTTTATTGAAAATATACTAACATGCCAAAACTAATAAATAAATTTGGCAAAGCGTAGAATATAAAATACCAATTAAGTACTTGGAATAGGATCTCACGATCACGTTTTCCAATCTCCTCATCGGTGCACCCTTCACTGTATATTCATATACTTTGCCGGCGTATTTGTCCGCATGAATATGAGTAGCCTTTCGTCCCCTACCAGTAACTGATATTATTATAACGCGGCACTGAAAAGTGCCTTTTTCCTTGAAAGGCAATATAGTAGTGAAAAGATCAGCCAATCTGCGTTACCGAATAGACTGTCCACACAAATTGCCCAGGGTACGCCGGCCGCAAGAGAACAAACTTTGCGTCACACGGGGAGGTTTTTGCGCACCCCATTTCGTCCCCTAAAATCGGTCTTGCCTTCCCGCCCCGTACCAAAGTGTTTTCGATGATGGCAAAGATATTCAAAGGTTTACGTGAACTTGGCATATCCCCACTGGGCCCGCGTGGATAACTAAGGTGGTTATACACCCTTTACGGGTAGGTTTGTGTCCCTCGGTGGAGACATATAATGAGTCAGATATAAAGGCTAGTCTCAAATTAAGCATGTAATTTGCTTTATTTAGGGGCTAAACTAAGGTTCTTACTAAACAACGGATAAACATAAGTATGTGTTTATTTTTGCTTAATATATTACCTCTACATAGAAACAGATACGTTCGTGCACACAGGTGTTTATAATGCCCGCGGATTGGACCTGAAACTTTGCGTATTTTAGCGTCTTCTCAACCATTACACCTATTGAATCAACACTCAAATTTTATTTATATGTATAGACAGTGATCTTAAAACAATATTTTGCGCCAGCCCTAACGCAGACGGGCAGACACACAAACATATTTTGCAAACAGCTCTCGTTTCCGGTAAAAGTGGAAATGGCCGGATTGGTTACTGGCGGTTTTAACCTAATAAGCCGGAGGGCGCGTCGAGAGATTATCGCAAACAACTATCGCGATGTTCAAACTTTGGATGGGTGACCAAAAATCTTCCTGTGTGCTTTCTCCGAATGGACTAATAAGCTGGTTAAGGTGTCAGGTAGCAGATGGATATCAACTGCTAGGGATCGATCCGCGTGGAAATCGTTAGGGGAGGCCTTTGTTCAGCAGTAGACATATCAGGCTGTAATGATGATGATGTGCTCTCTCTCTCTCTAGAACTGACTGTTGGTATCGGCTATTATGATACGATGGTAGTTTTTTAAAACCAAAAATGTCATATTGGTCCCAATTTATGGGTGTCCCCATAGTCTGGTATGTTTTAGGATAGTTGATACAAAATACGACATTTTACATAAAGATATATATTTAGACCCATACGTAAAAAAACACGCATATGGCGCTAAGTAATTCCAAAACTACATACCTAACTCATTTGGGATGGTATACTGAGAGAATTTGATTAATTTATATTTCTGATATGCCGTCTTTTACGAATAAATCACTATAATAGGAAAACAATATTATGTCATTGTTGGAATCCTGAACGAAGAACATAAATATAACTACTGTTCGTTAATTCCTCAGGAAGCCAAAGGAATTCGGCTTTAATTATTACAACACAACAAGTGGACGTAAAATTAATAGAAAAGTAACAAAAAAACTCGACAAATGACAGGAAGAGTGGTCGGTCCAGTTCGGAATACTGGTAACTGGACTGAGGTAGTTCAAACTGGTTGGAATCAGTTAGGGTTGCCATTACGGATTTCCCCAAATTTATCCAAAATTAAATTTAGAGCGTCGGTGGCTCAATGGTGTGGACTGTTGCCCTCCTACCGGGAGGGCTGAGGTTCAAATCCCGCCACGTACCAATGTGTTTTCGAATTTTCGAAATTATATGAACGTTATCCGACGCTCTTACGGTGAAGGAAAACATCGTGAGGAAACCTGCGCACGCCTGCGAAGAAATTCAAAAGCATGTGCGTGAAGTCGTCCAACCCGCACTGGGCCCGGGTGGACGACAAAGGCCTAAACACTAAAGGGCGTCTGGAAGAGCCCAGTAGGGTTTAAAAAACCGGTGTATAATTTGTTGATGGGGAAAATCCGTTCTTTAATAAATAAATATCGCTCACGCATTAGTCCCAAAGAGGCAGACAGAAATTATAGAGCGCCACTTCACATACTTCTCTAGCTTACTTTATATCCATCAATCTTTACATATACGAGTATTTTCTGGTTGAAACCCCAGCCCTCTTAAACCATTGAACGCCGGGAATTCAAACACAATAGAAAATCTATTGTGTCTGGCGCTTTAAGGCGTCATTGGAGGTCATAGGGTCATTAAAGATTTAGCCAATTTATTCAAGCTAAGTGTTTCTGGGTCGTCCCCACCTCGTGTATCCATACTGCTTTGAAATTATAATAAATCTTAGTTTAAAATTCATCCATATGACCCGCATTCAAGAAATACCATCGTGTCCGCCTAATAGTAAATCATAAACAGAAAAAAAGATTTCTGGCCATCGGCAATTTGAATTATGGCAACCCTAAAATTAGTACGGTCGTTGATCTTTATAGTTGCCGCCGAAATGACTGCTTTATGGATATTTCAATGGTAAAAAGTTGTTAAAAGAGTTCATTTACAATGCATAGTTGTAAAACTTACTAAATTTCCACTAACTTTTTAGCCCCAATTTATGCAGAGCTTGTCCAGTGGGAACTAAGCAACGGATTGTTAGCTTATTTACTTATATACTTTCAAATACACTCGTATATATTAAACTGTCATTAGTTTTGACATACAAAACAATGTTCATGTTTCAGTTAAAACTAATTACCGGTCATTAAACTTATTGACTAAATTTTGCAGACAATAAACTTATTGACCAGTTTGGAGTTTTAACAGTAACATAGACACAAATATATTTTTATTTTAAGACGTCTTAAAATAAGTAGACTAAAATTGTCTTTGATACACGGTGATATCGGCAGTTATGACTTACGAAAACGAAACGTAGTCGCTTAGAAGTGTTTATTGAATAATTATTTCATAATAAATTAAAGTACAATCTACTTTTAAAATGGAGAACAGTGGTTAAGGACACATACAGATTAGCTTTTCGACATATTTTAGCCGATGAGACTTATCACCTCAGGACCTCATTTGGTTTCTTCACTCCTAATTCTATTTCGGCACCCGCGGGAAACGTTGAAATGGTGATAATAATTATACTTTTATCCCGTCTTAATACAATAAAATTAGCTTTGATTGTAAAGAAGTGTGGTTTCGTCACACAAATTCACTTTTCACCATCATTGTCGATGGCTCTTAACGCCTGGAGGCATCATTATCATTAAGATGTCGGTATCTTCACTTCTTTTCGAGTTTTTGTAAACCATCAGAGTCGCGGTGGGTCCACTTCCACTTTCACTTTATATATCTATAAATACCTACATACCAATGTATTGATTTCATCAGTGATGAATGAATCACTATCTTAAACTATCTTTCTAAATTACTTGTAGTTAAATTACGCAATGAATACGTGATTTGAATTTTAAAAATAGTTTTTTTTTTTCATTATTGCATCACTATGAATCTTTCTAAATTACTTGTAGTTAAATTATGCAATGAATATGTGATTTGAATTTTGAAAATAGAATAAGTTCTTTTTTTGTTATTGTATATGTGTGTATTTTTGATAAATACAAAGTATTACTTTTTAATTTTAATGGTACGCTAATTCGAATAACCTTTGTCTAATTAGATGTAAACTTTTGTTTTATTAGCTTGTATTGCTTTTTTTAATAAGTATTTTCAAAGCGGTCGATATGAAGAATAGACAGTAGCTAAGTATATTAAGTTCGTTTTCACGCGTAGTTTCCTATAAACATGTTTATTTTTATTAGTCTGGGTGTGGTAACGTATGTAAGTGTACTTTAAAAAAAGGCTTTTATTTGCTACGTTACATATTACCAGTTCCTTGCTTAAATTTCGCTTTATAAATATCTTTAGATACTAATTTCATAATTTATTATCAAAGCCAAAACAATATTTCGAGTACCGCTACCTACTCTTAGTCAACATTTAAATTAATTTATTTTAACACCAATTTCATCTATAATTTTTATTTCGTACCTAACTACCGTGTATATATAAATTGTATATAATCTTGAGTAATAGCCATCAAAATTCAACTCAGACAATGAATTATGGACAACGCTCTACTTACGTTTGGGAACAATTGCAATAATCTTTGACATGTGCCTACTGACATGAATCACTCCCATGCACGCAAGTGTAATGTGCGTATACTATATTAGATTGAGATAGAATATAAAATAATAGTCACTAATTCAACAATATAAGATAGGCTTGGTCTCCCTTAGGCTTTTTTTAAATATTACAAAGTGATCCTGACGGTCTGGATGCTCACCTGATGGTAAGTGATACGCCTGACCATGACAGAGCGGCATTGAAGGAGACCAACAACTGACAGACAGTTATTATTCTCCATCAATGCCGCACTGCGCCCGTCACCCGAGACAACAGATGTTAGGTCTCTTATACCCAGTAATTTCACTAGCTACTGTGCCCTCATCCCGAAACACAAAAGTGAATAGACTGACACTGCGGTGGTATGTGCCTACCTAGACGACTCAGTATCGAGTCACCACCAAGTAAAGCTTTTTTATGTCATTAAGTAAACGGGACGGTGTTCTGGTGTCTCCGTTGTTCATGGGCGCAGATGATCACTTTCTATGTGTTGACCCTCTGGCTTGTTTACTCCCTATAACATGAAAAATCCCACCAATCCGTGTTAGGACAGCGTGGTGTGGGAAGGCCTATCCCCCTGCAATACGGCCTATATGCAAATATATTATGATTCTCCCTAGTTTTCAAGTGTTTTCTCTCTTACAATGTTTGTAGCAAAACAGGCTCGGATGTCCGCTCATTGATATATCTCAAGTCGTCGTGTATATTTAGGTTGTCGAGAAAGTGCCAACTGGTTTGACGCGACAGTTTTTCTTTAACATCACTTTTACTGATTCAAATGAAATGCGTTATATATACGAGCTGCCACAGTGTTGCAAGAGATGAAAATGATATTTGGTATATTTTAAATGGAATATCGGGCATACGTGCTGACGGTTTAGTAGGTGGTAGACTCGTTGAGTCGTCTAGGTATGTATTACCGCAGTGCCAGATATCGTCCCGGAAATAAAAGTGCTATGCACTTTTGTGTTTCGGGATGAGGGCACTGTAGCCAGTGAAATTACCGGGTATAAGAGACCTAACATCTGTTGTCTCGGGTGACATGACATGGTCAGGCGTATCACCTCCCATCAGGTGAGCGTCCTGATAGTACTGTTCACTTCGTGACATCAAAAAAGACGCTACATCTGATGGTAACGACACACCGTCGCCCATTGTACACTTGCAATACCAGAGAGTAAAGAAGGCCTGCAAATTCTGTCAAGGGTTTTTTTAGGGTCCTAGTTGAGGGATCTAGTCCAGGGCTACTGATCCATGGTGCCACTGTGATACATACATGAAGCTCTATGAATTGTGTAACTGTGTTATATTTATATGTTCTGTGTATAATGAACTGAAATAAATATTTTACATATTTTTTTTTTCAATTTTCATCTCAAGTTTGAAGGGTAAATTGTGGTATATATTTATCCCACCAAATAACTGTAAAAATCTAGCCAGTCTCGATAGAGCTGCTTGATTATCTCTAAAAAAGTAATGATCAAGACAAGACGTGCCAAGTCTAAGGTTCCTTACTGCAATTAATTAATTATTATGGTTGATGTTGTGTGACTGGTGGGAGCCTGATGACCTGTACAACAAGTATTTTAAATACATATCACAGGCATCAGTCTCTCATAAACTACAAAATGAGTTGTAAACCTTGCGATAAACTTTTGTTTTCCTTAGTTTTTTTTTTGGTTTATGATGAGAAAATAAACTTGATTTTATTTATTTATTTAATAACTTGGATTTATGTAACCATTAAACCCTGCCTCTGTACCAAATTTCAGCTCTGTGAGTTAATGGGAAGTACTAGTTCTATTTTGATGATTTTGTTATCTAAGCAGGGTCACCAGGTACTCCAGATCTTCGTTTTCGAAGTTTTCATAGTTTTCCCTTTATGTAGCCATTAAACCCTAACTCTGTACCGAATTTCAGCTTTCTGAGTTAATGGAAGTACTAGTTCTATTTTGATGATCATGTGAGTGAGTGAGTGAGTGTCTGTCGAAAATGCGAAACTTTGCTTTCGCTTAATGTCGGAACTAAATGACCTACAGACTTAAAATTTTGGATTTAAAGTAAGTTATTATATCTTACTAGATGACGAAAATTTCAGCGCTCTGGTATTATCCAAAGGTTCTCAAATCGGGGCCTGAAAATGCGGCGAAATGGATCCTGTAAAGGATGGTACGGCAGTGTTTGCTTCGCGCTCGACTTGGCGGGGCACTGCCGTGCCCCAGATGATAGCTTTGTGAAATATTTTTTAAAAAGGAGAAACCTTACATAAAACACATCTTTATTATGCAATACCACAGATAATATGTGAAATAAGTATTTGTCTTTTCGCTGAACAATTTTAGATTGTCCAAATCAATCAATCAAATCAAATCAAATCAAAGTAAAGACATTTAATTGTTATAATCACATCCTTTGATTAATCAAATCACTTAGAACATTTACTAAACCGATGTTGAAAATTTAGTCGTCAAGCTTTTATAGTTAAAAGCACTGCGACTAAATATATTGCCTGCCTTTGGAATTGTACTGAGCTTCCTAGTAAAAGGACTTAAACATTGACCCAATTAACTTGTGCCAGATTTATTACAGATCTAGCATCTAAAGCGTACTTAGTTCTAAGTAGGTTGCTTGATTTATAGAAGAAATTTAATTGCCTACCTTTCACAAAACTGGCTTATCTTTCTCTGTACAATAAATTAATTAATATTTTTTTTATTGCAGGTAAATGGTAAAATCATATGTCCAGCAGTGTACTGCGATACGTTGAAGAGAGAGAGAGGTAAATTTTTTGGAAGATTTTTTTAAATGTTTGGGAGGATTTGAAAGCGGTATTGCCGAATTTTTCCAAAAATTTTGTAAAGTGAAACGATGCCGGGCATATTTTTTAAGTTGTAAGTGTACAGGACGGTCAGAACACTTGATGGTAAGTGATACGCCTAACCATGACAGAGCGATAATGAAGGAGATCAACAACTGATACACAGTTATTATCCTCCATCAATGCCGCACTGCGCCCGTCACCCGAGACAACAGATGTTAGGTCTCTTATACTCGGTAAGTTCACTAGCTACAGCGCCTTCATCCCGATACACAAAAGTGGATAGCACTCCTGTTTGGTGTGTTATACACCTACCTAGACGACTCAGTATCGAGTCTACGTCCCTAGTAAATTATTAGGCATTAATTTAGGGTAGTTTTAGGTGCAAAATACTTTGACAATGGTGTAATCCAACCTTGGGTTACATATGGTCAAGTGCCATTTAACTGAACTGGATTATATTCGCATGACATTTAGTTGATATTATAATAACTAGCTATTGTTTGCTGGGCGATAGGATATTCATTGCTTGCATTAATAACCTTAGATAACGTCAAAATATTAGGTCATACACAATAACTCCTCTCGTATAGTTAATTATAATAATAGATGATTAACTCTTTTTTCCATTATCACCAAGAGTTTGAGATAGCCATTCTTACAGAATTGGCCAAGTGCAAGTTGGACTCGCCCGTGGAGGGTTCCGCAGCAGCAAGTAAAATTAAATTATTTTATATACTTAGGCACCTACTACAGCTTATTATGAGAAAATAGTGGTTCACCGTTTATGACGTATAAAAAAACTACACACCAGATACCGGTTTAATGGCAATGTTCATTATATTTTATATATATATATATATATATATATATATATATATATATATAATATATATATATATATATAATATATATATATATATATATATATATATATCATACATACGAGTACATTATACATGATGATGTCCTCCCAGACATGTCTGTCGACGGCGACACCCTGTTAGTCTGAAATTCGAATGTGATATTATATATAGAACATCCTTACCAATACAAACAAATATGTTCATCATCCCCTGGCACACAAATGTTTGTACTGCCCGGGGATCGAACTCGGAAACCTTGGAGTAATTGTCGACATCTTAACCATTGCACCACATGAGCCGCCTTGGTTTGTCCGTTGAAATTATATTACTTAGTCTTCAACTGGTAAATCAAAATTAGTCATAATCATTATCATCATATTAGTCATAATAACAGTAATCTTAAAAGCTTTGTTAGAAGCCTTAGGAAATGCATTACACAACACAATTTCACATGCAGTGGACCATGAAAGTGCAAGGTGCATGCACCTCAGTCGGTGTCTTGTGACCGACACTTGAGATCCAACTTCCTATCTACAATGAACCTACCTGACAGACTAAACAAACATGGCCGCTGATAGGGTTCTGTTTGTCGAAAAAAAAATCGAAATTTGAATTTGTTTAGACTGCTGTTTTGTTTTTTTTCGACCACATAGTAAATATCACTTTGTGCGATGTTTCCTACTTTAGTTTAACATTACGTCTTTCTTCGTCCTATCGCAGTCCACTGTTGGACATAGGTCTCTCCCATTTTGCGCCAGATATCCCGGTCCTCCGCTTTTCTCATCTAGCCACCACCAGCGACCTTTCGCAAGTCGTCGAACCATCGGGCCGAAGGGCGTCCTTCACTACGCTTCCCAAGACGTGGTCTCCACTCCAGAACGAGCGATCCGGCGAGCTATGTCGGTAACTTTAGTTTTCTTACAGATAACATCATTTCTGATTTTATCTTTAAGAGAGTATCCGAGCATAGTTCGCTCCATTGCACGTTAAGTAACATTACATACTACATTTTAAAAACAAAAGTTTAAATACAATACTTTTTAGGTATATAAATTCTTCTATCGTGTGTCAACCCTAAAAACCTTTCGTTTGACAAGTCGAAAGTTCTGTTTGTATTGGAACCCAAGATGATTGTTCAACAATGCTATTGATATATCGGCTCGCGTTGATTTCAAAACAAATACAAGTTATTTTTACTAGGTGGTAGACCCGGTACTGAGTCGTCTAGGTAGGCACCACCGCAGTGCCAGATATCGTCCCGTGATATAGTAGTGTTTTACACTCGTGTGCTTCGGGATGAGGGCACTGTAGCTAGTAAAATACCGGTATAAGAGACCTGACCTCTGTCGTCTCGGGTGACAGACGCAGGGCAGTATCGGCGGAAAATAAAAACAGGAACTGTTTTTACCACCAAAACTGAATCTGTCATAGTCAGGCGTATCACTTACCGCGTGGTTAGCGAACTGACAGTCCCGTTCACTTTATGACAGATTAATTATTATTAGACAGGCAAACGAGAAGTCGGTTCATATCATAGTAAGTGATACCACTGTCTATGGACCCTAGCAAATCTGAAGAAGCAATAAATGCGTTGATTACGCGATCACCTCTCGAATTTGCAAACAATTTTTTTATTGTATATTCTCGTGTATTTTTTTTCGAACTTACTACTGCTGTTGGCTGCAGATGGCCTTTACAGCTTCATCGGGCGCGTGGCGAGCGCAGATGTCTCTTAGCCTTAAACATTTACACAACAAGCCGTAGGGCGTCCCAGAGTGGGACATCTTACAAAGATTTGTATCTGTCGTACGTCCATCATATTTTGTACGTCATGGGTTGAAGTCACAGATTTCCCAATACAGGAGATGGGGCAAGCCGCGTTTTTAAGTGCGACAAATGTAAGCTCAACGAGCATACACTGGCTGCCAGTTTACGCTCTGTGAGACGAGTCAAGACGCACGATTATTAGAAGAAATTACCGTTTTTTCCCAAAATGCCATCCTGTGCAATTGTAACATGCCATCATCGCAATGAATCAGTAAATTTACCAAGAAATATAATAACTTTTCACAGGTAAGAACCGAAAAGAAATTGCGACACTGGGACTGCCTATAAACTTGGCGGCTTGTCCACTCTTATTGTATATTCGGATGTCTGTGGTTGAAGTGGATTCACCGTGGGATGGATATATATCCCACGTTGAATTGCATAATTATTTATTTATTTATCACTTGATTGCCTACATTGTTTAAGTTGTATTGTTATTTTATGGAAAATTATCAACAATTAGTTGATTGAGCAATTATATGTAAGACTTGAAATGTGAGCCTATAATTCTATTATATCTTACAGAACAATGGTTGACTTTACAATGTTGGGATTTTGGACAGATGTCGTTAGGCAAAGATGATTTGAATTAACACACACCATCATACAATTTTGGGGGATCGATGGCGTAGCGTATTTTAGATATCACTACAATCTAAACTATTAGACTTTGTATATTTAATAAGTCTATTTTTTACATCAGATACTGAGAATATGAACTATCTGATACGTCGGAAACCAACTCTATTAGAGTTCAAAAAAATTTACGAAGTGCGAGTCGGACTAGCCCGTGGAGGGTTCTACAGCAGCAAATAACATAAAATAAAATAATTTTTATTTACTTAGGCATCTACAACAGCTTTATTATTAAGAGTGGTTTACCGTTTATGATGTATATAAAAACTACTAGGAACCCTAAAAACGACGAAACGCTTCGAGAGTAGGTAGGTTCGCTTCGCTTGGCTGGTATTGGCGGGGAAACGACAGTGATATTAAAAATAACTAATTGACTAACAATTTTGAGCAATATTACAAAATAAAACAATTGCGCACATTGAATAATTGTTATCATAAATAAATTGAATCAAAAACAATTATACTTACGTAAAACCGAACGCATTTAGCACAAAACGGGGCGCGTTCCGTTTCACGCAACGTGCGCCGGCTCAAATATGCAATAGCGCATGACAGGTTGGCTGTTTACTACGATGCCTTCGTTTTTACCACCCATAAAAAGTAAACCGAACATTAAACCTGCCCATACAAGCAGTTTTGCTTAATTGAATTTGATTTAATTAGGTGATATGCGCGGTGTTTAAATTTCGTCGTTATTGCTAACCTAGTTTATTTTTCTACTACTACATTGTTTGAGCATAGAAGTTAGAGAAAGGTACTATTTTGTTCGGTTAAAAAAAATGATTGTTTTGAGACGTATAGTAAGTAAAGACACTAGGTACTTAATGTGTTTTATTTGTATTTTAAATTATGCTAAATTTGAATATGCTTTTAATTTTAGGATCCCACAATGTCTTTTAATACGACATTAGCACCAAGAGCCACCATTAATCAACTACCCCGAAAAGCGTCACAGCGCAGTAACAACTTGTGACGTAAAATGTTAAATCCATACATATGGCTGCTTCACCCTAACCCGTAACACATCACACTAATATGGCGGGAGTCTATTTATTATTTATTTATGTTTACTTTATTTTGTGACGACCCACCTGGTGTAATGGTTGAGATGTCGGCTGTTACACCAAGAATTCCGGGTTCGGTCCCGGGCCGTACAAATATTGTGTGATGAACATGTCTGTTTGTTTTGGTCTGGGTGTTTTCTATGTATATAAATATGTATATCTGTTATTAAGTTCCCATAATACAGGCTTCACGCTTAACTTGGGGCTAGATAGCGTTGTGTGAATGTCCGTGGATATTTATTTATTTATCACACACGTATATTCTTCTTAAATGAAAATTATAAGTGTTATCATAAATTACTAGAATCCCTATTATCCCACTAATATAGCGAAATGTTGAAAAAAATATTAAATATATCATCATCATCAGCTAATTAAACGTCCCCACCGAGGGGCACGAGCCTACCCGTATAGGGTGATTAGGCCTTAGTCGTCCACGCGGGCCCAGTGCGGATTGGACGAATTCACACACAACCTTCGAATCTCTTCGCAGGCGTGCATGAAGGCTTCCTCACGATGTTTTCCTTCACCGTAAGATATATATGCATATACCTATCTACAAATAAATCAACAGTGTGCAGATTGGATCTTATCTCTTCAACCTATTGCAGTCCACAGCTGGACATAGGTCTCCCCCATTTTGCGGCAGACATCCCGGTCCTCCGCCTTTCTCATCCAGCTTCCACCAGCGACCTTTCGCAAGTCGTCGGTCCATCGGGCCGGAGGGCGTCCTACGCTACGCTTGCCAAGACGCGGTCTCCACTCCAGAACTCGTCTGCTCCAACGGCCATCGGTTCTGCGACATACGTGACCAGCCCACTGCCACTTCAACTTGCTGATCCGGCGGGCTATGTCGGTAACTTTAGTTCTCTTACGAATTAAATCATTTCTAATCTTATAAAAACCGTTAATACCGATACTCCTACATACAGATGTTATTGATAATGAATAATCCACACGTAGATAAATTAACTTAGAAGGTGAAAGCAGAAAGCTTGTTTCATTATTGTGGCTGTGATAATTATGTGGAAACGTGCAAGCTGCATTATTAATAACTCTGATAAACAATTAATTCGAAACATCAATAGTGTGCACTTGTTTTATAAAAAGTTACGTAATGGTAAACGTTACATACCTAGATGTGCAGTCATAGATTAATTATCTGCACCGCAGTGTGCAGTGCAAAACATTCTATACTCGATATTAGTATTTGTTTTTTTTTTAATTCTCGATGGGTTTACGTTTAGCCTCAGTCTCGCCTGATGGTAAGCGATGACGAGACCATCCACTCTGGCCTTGAATACACCGAGGTTATAAGCCTCTGGAAACACAGAAGCAGGAAGGGCGTTCCATCCCGAACAGTGCGAACTAAAAAAGACGCAGCAAATCGCTTAGTGCGAATCGCCGGTAAGTCAACCAGATGGGGGTGAAAGCACTTTCGGTGTCTTGTGGTACTGTAAAACTAAATAACAACCCAAAGACTGTTATAGAAAGATTATTGACAATATTTTTAATATGCTCTCGTGATAAGGGTCTAAAGGTTTTGGAATTAATCATACAAATTTCGCTAAACATCAGACACTCTGATTGCTAAGCATCAAAATTCATATTTTTAGTTTAGTATTTTTAATTGTTTTTTATTATATTTTGTATATTTTTTGACGTTCATAAGTGCTTTTTGTAAGCCTAATTTGAATAAAGAATTTTGATTTTGATTTTAAGTTATCATCATTATGACAGTTCAAAAAATACATAACCGAAAAAGGCCTCCTAAAACATTCGTACTTTTGACTATTTATCAACTTACCAAAGTTTTGTAGCACCTTGTGAAATATCACCTTACACTACAATGAAAACAATTTTACTAAAAGTACTTTAAATCACATGTACGTAGGTATATGTATGTAGCAATACTAAAGTAACGATTTCCATCAATAAGGCAGCACTTAATATTTAAGTGACTATTGGTTGTATAAATGCAGAAGAAAAATTTTACCAACTGATCTAATATTATAATCTGAAATAGCGCAACGCTTGCGTAAACCGTATTTATGGGACATCGACTTTAGTAATAATATTACAAGATACGCGGATAATACGCTCAATTTCAAGTAAGGAGAAAATGGAGATAATGTTTATTATGACATTTAGCTCACCATACAAATCGAAAGCCTTGCATAAAACGCATAAGTTAAATACGTTTTATAGATCTGAAATTAGAAAGCCATGTAACGTATATTTCTTAGGATTTTAACAATATTTTTCACGGAGTCTGCCTCAAATAAGTAAACTATTGATGTCATTTTAAAACATACCTAGTATAAAGAATGAGTATAGGAGTAAAAGAAATTAAACAAATGTCAGCTTTTTAGGTGTCTTGCAGGGTAGCATTTTGTGACCTATTTTTCATATAAAAAAATTGTATATTCGAACTCATTTAAATTAACATAAATAATGGAGTGTTCGATAATGCCCGTATTAGTTACAAGAACTGTGTAACAGTCACTAAGTACAATATACATTCCTTTTGAATCTTAATAATACTTTTATCATTAAACGCACTGAACAAGCCTAGTCATGTTCAGAATCCTTTCATCTCCTAGCCATCGTCCATGCAAATCCAGGTTCAGTAATAATGACAGCTGGATGGATTTTTCAATTAAATGAAGACGATATAATGCAGTCCAACGCTGCGTCAGACTCGCATCATTTCCGTGCAGGTATGCGGATAAAAAGCGCATCGCGACCATACTGCGCCCGCGCATTCTTGAAGCCCGAAGCGACGATTATAACGACGCGTTGATGTTCCCCATTACTTCAACATTCCCTAGACTAGGAAGATTACTTTTATTTACGATATTATACATCAGATAACTGTTCTTCGCTCTTATGAGAGAAATACGTAGGGTAAGCCTCAATATGAAATTGAAATATACGCCGGCAGGCATTCTATATGAAGTTACTGTGATTAGTTGTATTGCACAATGAGTACGGAGTATTTTGCTTCATGCCATAATGCCCTAACAGAGATTTTAATAAGACTTCAGCTGCAACAAATCCATGAAAACTCAGGGTTACGGACAAATTAAAAGATGACGTTTGCCATACTCATATTGGGTCCATTGGTTATGACAAAGATACAAAGATTATGGAGACGTTAGAGTTTATTAATAGTACCCTTAAGATTTATAAGGCAGACATAACTATCAGGAAGTATAGACGAGAGAATAGACCACAGATTTCCCAATACAGAAGATGGGGCAAGCCGCGTTTAAAGTGCGACAGGTGTAAGCTCAACGAGCATACACTGGCTACCAGTTTACGCTCTGTGAGACGAGTCAAGACGCACGAATATTAGAAGAAATTACCGTTTTTTTCCAAAATGCCATCCTGTGCAATTGTAACATACCATCATCGCAATGAATCAGTAAATTTACCAAGAAATATAATAACTTTTCACAGGTAAGAACCGAAAAGAAATTGCGACACTGGGACTGCCTATAAACTTGGCGGCTTGTCCAGTCTAATGTATATTCTGATGTCTGTGGAATAGACTGTGCAAATTAAATTTTAGTCTTCACAGGTTTCAAGTTTTGGATTACTTTTACGAGGTTGGTACTGGTGAGACTATCAAATTTGTAGATTCCAAATATGCAATAGCATAAATAAAAAATAGCCTAATTTAACAACCGCAAGTGCAAAACGTAATCGGATAATAAACTGCGCTTTGTCGATTACTCGCCATTTCAGTATTCCGTTCCCAAGACAATTCCAACTTTATAGCGACAACGATAAAATCTAGAATAATTTCTCCGCAAAGTAATACTAAAGTAATGGTGAAAACGATCTTATATTCACCAGCTTTCACTGGACAGATCAATATGAAACAAAAATAACTGTGATTAGACCACAGATTTCCCAGTACAGGAGATGGGCAAGCCGCGTTTAAAGTGCGACAAATGTAAGCTCAACGAGCATACACTGGCTGCCAGTTTACGCGCTGTGAGATGAGTCAAGACGCATGAATATTGGAAGAAATTACCGTTTTTTTTAAAATGCATCCAGTGCAATTGCACTTACATGCATGATATGCATGTAAGTGCAATTGCACTGATGGCATGGATGGATGGATGGATGGATTGCGATGATGGCATGTTACAATTGTAACATGCCATCATCGCAATGAATCAGTAAATTTACCAAGAAATATAATAACTTTTCACAGTAAGAACCGAAGAAATTGCGACACTGGGACTGCCTATAAACTTGGCGGCTTGTCCAGTCTAATGTATATTCTGATGTCTGTGGAATAGACTGTGCAAATTAAATTTTAGTCTTCACAGGTTTCAAGTTTTGGATTACTTTTACGGGTTGGTACTGGTGAGACTATCAAATTTGTAGATTCCAAATATGCAATAGCAAAATAAAAAATAGCCTAATTTAACAACCGCAAGTGCAAAACGTAATCGGATAATAAACTGCGCTTTGTCGATTACCGCCATTTCAGTATTCGTTCCCAAGACAATTCAACTTATAGCGACAACGATAAAATCTAGAATAATTTTCTCCGCAAAGTAATACTAAAGTAATGGTGAAAACGACTTATATTCACCAGCTTTCACTGGACAATAATATGAAACAAAAATAACTGTGATTAGACACAGATTTCCCAGTACAGGAGATGGGGCAAGCCGCGTTTAAAGTGCGACAAATGTAAGCTCAACGAGCATACACTGGCTGCCAGTTTACCGCTGTGAGATGAGTCAAGACGCATGAATATTGGAAGAAATTACCGTTTTTTTTTTAAAATGCCATCCAGTGCATTGCACTTACATGCATGATATGCATGTAAGTGCAATTGCACTGATGGCATGATGGATGGATGGATGGATTGCGATGATGGCATTACAAATTGTAACATCCATCATCGCAATATCAGTAAATTTACCAAGAAATATAAAACTTATCACAGGTAGGAACCGAAAAGAAATTGCGACACTGGGACTGCCTATAAACTTGGCGGCTTGTCCAGTCTAATTGTATATTCGGATGTC
The DNA here is from genome assembly GCA_019425675.1 of Leucinodes orbonalis. Taxonomy (NCBI): domain Eukaryota; kingdom Metazoa; phylum Arthropoda; class Insecta; order Lepidoptera; family Crambidae; genus Leucinodes; species Leucinodes orbonalis. Next base: position 141,327 of record PQWD01002970.1, read on the forward strand.
TGTGGATTAGACCATTGGGGTTGCGGTAGGCGGAAATTGAGCAAATAGATTACTGGTAAAATTCAGGATGATTTATATTCACAAAAATACATGATCATCCGCTCAAGTCATTCTATGACATAATCTTTCTATTGGTCTAGGCGTTGTCTAAGTATATGTGTATTTATTTTTAAAAAAGTATATAAGTATGTTTATCTGTTGTTTAGTATCTATATTACAGGCTAATGCTTAGTTTGGGGCTAGATGGCGAGAATTTGTCCCCTATTGTACCATCGGCCCCAAAAAAATTTTTGCTTATTGGTTCTACTCAACCCCTAAACATGTTGTATACTGTTGTCTTCAGCTCAATAAACGACCCATCGAGGGCACAAAGCTTCCCCTAAAAGGTGGTACATAAAAAGGGGCCCAGTACGGATTAATCGATTTCACGCACTGCCTTTGAATCTCTTTGCAGGCGTGCTCAGGTTTCCTCACGATGTTTTCCTTCACCGTAAGAGCGTCGTATAACGTACGTACAATTTCGAAAATTCGAATATGTATGATTTAAGTAAATAAAGTATTTAGTATGTAATTCGGTGTTTAGTGCCATAGTAAAAGCTATGATGTCTAGTCATTGCGTAAAGAAAGCCCAATGAGCTTAAAGTCGGTCATACAATTTAATAACTTTATATTATGAATAATAGTACCATTATTATCTGTTCCGGAATTTCTATTTGTAAATAAGCCGTTTCCTTGACATGACGTTATTTTCCCCAATCATCCACTCGTGCTCAAGACTTGAAGTTTATACGTGTATTACTTTCATCCTATCTAATTTGGCGTATTGTTATCTTAGAAAGTAACATTCGGTTTGTAAGAGTATGTCATTAGATATGGTGTTACGTAGCAAATTATGTTATGTGGAGCTCAGAAATTGACTTTGTTGGAAGCGTAATACTTTTTATTTATTATTTTACAAACTGTACAGTATGATCAGAACGCCCACCTGATGGTTAAGTGATACACCTGACCATGACAAAGCGCGTTAATGGAGACAAACAACTGTTAGACATTTATTTTTCTCCACCAATGCCGCACTGCGCCCGTCACTCGAGACAACAATGTTAAGTATTTTATACCCGGTAATTTCACTGCATCCATGTTCTATAACCCTTTGACCACCAATGACACCTTAAGCGTCGGTGACTCAGTGGTGTGGACTGTCGCCCTCCTACCGGGAGGGCTGAGGTTCAAATCCCCACGTACCAATGTGTTTTCAAATTATCGAAATATATGTACGTATCCGACTCTTACGGTAAGGAAAACATCGAGGAAACCTGCGTACGCCTGCGAAGATAATCAAAGTTGTGCGTAAAGTCCGCCAATCCGCACTGGGCCCGCGTGGACGACTAAAGCCTATACACCGTTTATGGGTAGCCTCGTGCCCCTTGGTGGGGACGGTTAATAAGCTGATGATGATGACACCTTAAGGCGCCTGATGCAATAGATTTTCAATGGGTTAAAGCCCTAAACTGAATTCCGCAATATTTACTAATCCATTTACCAATTAAAACCCTAAAGCTATGATGTTACGCAAAATAACCTCGCTAACTTATTCATTCCTCACACACCATGACACTGCACGCTCATAGTTGGTTTATGTAAAGTCAAATTACACCATCTTTTAAGTCTAGGGACGCATACGTAACGCTGGATGTAACATTGGATGTAACACTTACATTAGAATACGTGATGAAGGTGGTGAGCATGGCGTAAATGATAGATTACTACACGATAGGTATCAGCAGATTGAAGTGGCAGTGGGCTGGTCACGTATGTCGCAGAACCGATGGCCGTTGGAGCAGAAGACCTGTGTCCTCATCCCGAAACACAAAAGTGCATAACACTTCTGTTTCTAGGTCTCCCACCTCAGTTCACGCTATTCGGGCGTACTATACCGTGGGAAACCTAGGCGTCACTCTCGATAGTGGTCTAAACTTTGGGCCGCACATCAAATCAGTGCGCAACCGGGCTGCATTCGCACTCGGGCGCCTGCATTGTCTAATGCACGCACGTAGTAAATTATCCCTTAGTTATAAGGTGAGAATCTACACGGCGTGTATTAGGCCCATAATGACGTATGCCGTGTAGTATTTGCACACGCTGCGTCCACTCACGTCCATAGGCTACAAGTCATTCAGAATAAGCTACGGGAACACCGTGGTTCATACGTAATGTCAACCATCATTTAGACTTAGGGCTGCCTACAATT
>PQWD01002971.1:0-34293 GCA_019425675.1 Leucinodes orbonalis
GCTGAAAACAAAAGATCTAACATTAGAGCGGCTACTTCACATTAAACTCGGAAGAGGGAAGGGGGGAATCGGCTTTCAGTTTTGCTTACCTTTATGTCAAGTAAACAATTACCATAATATTTTCTTACACTCATTATGAATGTCTAAAATAAAGATATTGAAAGAAAAAACTAACTGCTTTTTTATATTCGTAAGAAAAAAAATTCGGATATTTAAAAGGAAGTAGTAGTTAGGGAAAAGAAATGTATTCGGAATTATATTGAATATAAAATATCGCAATCTCTGGGCAAAAATCAAAACAAGAAAAGGTTTAAATAAAAAACAATTTCAGTAAATATATAAGTATTTATTGAAATTGTATTTGTGTTTTGTATGTCAAAATAATAATAAAATTCTAGGAATCCCCGAGAAGAGGAAACAAAATGATAAAGCACAATAAAATAATTACCGTTAATGCAGACAGCGGCGGCTGCAATCAAAAGAACAATAGCAATTAGCTTCGACATCTTGGTAACGTTTTGGTAGTTTGTTGAAAATTCGACACCTTATATACCTGAACAGATGACGTGGAGAATATGCGAGCGGCTTAGGTTCAAAGGAGAGCGGGCAACGGTGCCCACGAAAACAAAGATATTTTTGTAAGTAACTTTTTTTAGTTTTGGTATATTATTGACTAGCTTTTGCCCGCAGCTTTATCTGCATGTAATAAGGAGTAACATGGTTCCAATGTCTTGGTTTCGAGCCCAGAAGGGAATATGAAGATGTTATAAATGTTATTCCATAGATTTTTAACTTTCTATCTTCAAAACTGCGCAGTTGTGAATTATCGTATGCTCCAAACAAACTTCCACCAAAAAGGAGTTTTGAGAAAAGTGTCGTTGCTCTCTTTTGTCGTGAAAATAAATATAAAAAAAAATATGTAAAAATCATCACCTGCCTATAACTGCCCACTTGAGGTCACAGTCCTGAAGCGAGCACGCGTGCCTAATGCGGATTGGTTGGTATTAAGGATTGCCATCCTTTTTTTTGCTGGGAATCCTGTTATAGACTTCCCACTGCTATTTTTATTACCGTGTTTTCCAAAATGGCATCCTGTGCAATTGTAACATGCCATCATCGCAATGAATCAGTAAATTTACCAAGAAAACTGCACACATTAAGCATTCTGCATATGCGGCTTGGAAAGATGCCCGGAGAATGGGGGATCCGTATGTTGGGGAGTTGAAGCGGAAATATAATTCAGCCACTAGGTCCAACAAAAAGGCTATTAAAATTGCTAAAGCTGAGCACGTTACTAGGATTGGTAAGCGCCTGTGTAACTATCCCTGGAAGTCGGGCCTTTTGGTCTCTTGCCAAGGCTGCTCAGGGCAATTTTTGCCAGTCTACTCTTCCACCTCTGCAAAAAGTTGATGGCAGTCTGGTCCATGGTGCAAAAGAGAAGCCGATTTGCTGGCTGGTATTTTTGCCTCAAATGCTACATTGGACGATGGAGGAGCCTTGCCGCCCACCATCACTGATTGTTCATATTCATTGTCTGAGATCCGCATTACCCAGTGCATGGTGCGTCGCGATTGAATGTCCATAAGGCGAGTGGACCGGACGGCATCCCTGCAATTGTATTGAAGACGTGTGCTCCAGAGCTGACTCCTGTCTTAACGCGTCTCTACGTCTTTCGTATGACTCCAGAAGGATGCCTTCCTCATGGAAGGTCGCCCACATACATCCATACCCAAAAAGGGTGCCAGGTCGGACCCTTCTAACTATAGGCCCATTGCGGTAACGTCCCTGTTGTCCAAGGTAATGGAGCGAGTCATTAACACCAGACTACTTCGTTACCTTGAGAAGCACCAGCTCATAAATGACCGTCAGTATGGTTTTCGTCATGGTCGTTCTGCTGGCGATCTTTTGGCTTACTTAACTCACCGCTGGGCTGAAGTTTTAGACGGTGGTGGCGAAGCTCTAGCAGTCAGCCTCGATATCGCGAAAGCTTTTGATAGGGTCTGGCACAAAGCTGTCTTCTTATGGCATCCCTGTAGGACTCTGCAGTTGGATCGCTAGTTTTTTAGATGGTCGTAGCATACAAGTCGTTGTCGACGGTTCTTGCTCAGAAATAAGGACAATAAATGCTGGCGTTCCACAGGGTTCGGTGCTATCCCCGACGCTGTTCATCCTGTTTATCAATGACAAGCTCTCAATTTCGGGCATGCATTGCTATGCGGATGACAGTACGGGTGATGCTCGTTATACCGGCATTCAGGGTATGTCTCGTGGCTCTATAGAAGAGAAACGAGCAGATTTAGTGCTCGATGTCGAATATTTGTTGAAGAGAGTCTCTGAATGGGGTCAATTAAACCTGGTGGAGTTTAATCCGACGAAGACGCAAGTATGCGCATTCACCGCAAAAAAATACCCTTTTGTCGTAGCACCCAGTTTTCAGGGAGCCTCTCTCTCTGTAGCGAATAGTATTGGAATCCTCAGTATTGAGATTTCTAGTAAGGTCCAATTCAAGCGTCATTTGGAGGACAAAGCCAAACTAGCTGGCAGTTGGGTGTCCTGAACAGGTCTAGGCGGTTCTTCGCATCGAGCCAGCGACTTGTGTTGTATAAAGCTCAAGTGCGTCCTCATGTGGAGTACTGTTCTCATCTCTGGCAGGCGCCCCTAAATACCAGCTTGACCCATTTGACGCTTTGCAAAGACGTGCTGTCCGAATTGTCAGTGATTCTGATCTCACTAACAGTTTAGAGTCTTTGGAATTCCGGAGAGACTTCAGCTCTCTTTTTGTGTTTTATAGGCTTTTTCATGGTGAGTGCTCCAAGGAACTGTTTGATATCATGCCGGTGTCACCGTTTTACCATCGTACGACTCGACGCCGAGCTAGGGTCCATCCATACCACCTGGAAACTTTCGCTTCCAAAACCGTTCGTTTCCAGCGATCGTTCCTTCCGCGTGCGTGCAAATTATGGAACGACCTCCCAGCCTCGGTATTCCCTAATAACTACGACATGTCCTTCTTCAAACGAGGTTTAAAGAGAGCCCTTTCCTGTTGATAGGCAGCGGCATGGCTATAGCATTGCAGTTGTCCATGAGCGGCGGTTACCGTTTTCCATCAGATGGGCGCCAGCTCGTCTGCCTACATATGCAATAAAAAAAATAAAAAATAAAATATAATAACTTTTCACAGGTAAGAACCGAAAAGAAATTGCGACACTGGGACTGCCTATAAACTTGGCGGCTTGTCCAGTCTAATTGTATATTCGGATGTCTGTGGATTATACGCAGTGTCCTTTACCGCGACACACTCATGACACGACGGGTTTTCTTCTCGCTCTATGCGATGAAGGTATTTTCCAAAACACCCATTGTCGGTCAGTCTAAAAGTCAGGGAACCCTTTTTTCTATTTAAACATTGGTCTTTTACTGGAACAAGGGCGCTAAGGTCCTGCAGCATGCAGTAGACATAGACATTTTGTATTTCCACTGCTGAAGCATTATATAAATAATACACTATATAAATATATAATCCTCTATATAAATATCCACTGACACTCACATAGCGCCATAACGCGTCAGCGCGAGGAGCTTGAATCTAGGGTAATAAAGAACTGATTATTATTTATATACAAATACATATTATACATAGAAACACCCAGACTATTACAAACCGACATGTTCATGTACACAAACGTTTGTACTGCCCGGGTATTAAACCCGGAACACTTGGTGTAGTAGCCAACGTCTCGACCATAACACCACATGGGGCGTTAAAGTTATATCCTGGTGGTTGATCCCGGATCTCTTTTTTCTCTTTAACGGAAGGGTGCACTTCTCAATTATTAAGTATTTTAATAAAGAGCCACAAAATATTGTTACTATAGCCTACGCTTTCCTTTTCATATTTGTGTTAATGTTTGTTCACCTGATTCAATACAAATTAAAATAATTACATATTTATTAATTATATAACGATGAATAATACAATTTCGTATGTGCATAATAATAGGCAAGTTGCGAGGTCACATTTTTTATTTCGAAAACAACCAATTAAGAGTTCAAAAAATATTGATCACTACATATTATAAAACAAAGTCGCTTTTTTTGGTCCCTTTGTCTATGTGCGCTTAATTTTTAATTCTACGCAGTGGATTTTGATGCAGTTTTTTTTAAAGATAAAGTCATTCTTACAAGGTTTATATGTATATAAAACAAATGATTTCAGTAACGCTTTTAACACAGTAGATTTTGATATTCTGCTCTCCATCTTGCGCTCTCATAACATGTCTCCAACAGTGATTGAATGGTTTCATAGTTACCTGTATGGGCGCGACAGCGCATTCGCGTTGAAGATTCTTTTTCTGTTGTATTACTTCTGTCGGCGTTCAGCAGGGTGGCGTCCTTTACCTCTTTTGTATTATATTTTCATAAATTCTATTACTCTTCCTATCATTTGTATGCAGACGATCTCCAATTTATACACAAGCTCCGCTCATTAGTATTGCTGAGTGGAGTCGCTTCTACGGCTTGAAGGTTAATCCAGCGAAAACTCAGACCATCATAATAAGTATATTTCACAGATTAAACATGACATGTTACCATGATCATTTTTAATGGAACTCCTATTCCCTACAGCCGTAAAATCAAAACCTAGGCGTTACGTATGACGATTCTTTGTTGTGGAATCACCAAGTAGGAAGGTGTTTGCCGCTAACTGATCTCTTAAGCGTCTCAGGAATCTTTTGCTACAAAACCTAAATAAGCCTGGCATGTTATCTGATTTATCTATTCAACTATTAAATAAGCTCGAGCGTCTGCAGAATCTTTGTATCAGATTTATATTAGCCTGCTTAAGTATGACCATGTCTTCTCATATAGGTCCCAACTTCAATGGCTGCCTATTGCCCGTAGAAGGAATGTCACATTCTCTACTCCTTACTCCGTTCTTTCCCACCCTAACACCCCTCTTTATCTTAAAGATCGCTTTATTTTTCACTCTGCAACCTTGGCCGCGATTTGCGTACCAGCTCTAAATAGGGAAGATGCACAAATTTTATTTTTGTGTTTAGTTTAAAGAATTACATTTGGAATAGACCAAAGTATATTTAAAATAAAAAACTGTCATTTTCTGCCATAGAAATTTAACTAAAGCATGGAATCCGGGCTCAATAGCGATTAAAAACGTATACCTGATGCTCTCACTCCTTACACGATTTTGCGTTGGAAAATGAGACAGTAAACAAATTGTTCTCATAATTAGCAGGTCGTCACATCTGTCAGTGGACTCAATACGATGTTATGTCATTGGACTTATTTAGCATACTACTAAATTAAAATCACATTTTGACATGCATTGAAATATAGTATAATAGTATTGTATATAGAATAAAGATTGTTAAAAACAGTTGGACACCTTGCTCACACGGCCGGATTATAGTACTGTCAGTGGTTTGGCGGCTCCTGATATAACACAGATAGTGATTTATCTTTAAGTGTGCTCGTTCCTTATGAAGTGTTTTAGGTCATAAAAACATTTCTTGTGTAATTGACGGCTGTTATTCACATTAGGGAAGGAAAGAAAGCAGTGGTGAAAAGATTCACTTTCATTCGTGAGTTTTGATTAATTTATATCAAATAAATCAGGAAATGTGTGTAAACTATAATATAAATGTTTCTAACTTATAGTTGTACTTTTCAAATAAAAGCCAAAACAGTATTTGTCTACTTTTTCTCAAAAAATCCTAATTAAATTTTTAGGTAAACATGTCAACTAGTGATGTGGCTTTTACATATCGATATTTTAGTTAGGCTTTCCGGCGAAGCAACATCAGCAGATATATTAAGGTTTATTATAATATTACAGTTTCCCAAAGGATGAAAAGATGAAACAAGAGTGGATGAGACGAGTCGGAGACCGACTGGAACTGGAAGACCTACAGCAGGATCTGTTCTAAGCACTTCTGCCCGACAATTATTTGCACAATGAATTTCTTCTAAAAGGAGATTAAAATTTGATGCTGCACCTTCATTCAATTTGTCCGAAGCTGATTCAATTCGGTATTCTCCACTATCCGCAATAAAATACCAAACTTATTTTATAAAAGCGCACCTTATTTTATTGATTGATGTTGTTTATTTGCAATATTGTATTTTTAAATAAACTGAAAAATTAATATTAGGTCAATTTATAATAGTGAGCAATGACGTCAAATATCAATAATCTCATAGAAATATATGGACACGTTCCTTTCACGTCATAAACTGTGAACCACTTTCTTTCTCATATTAATGACTAGCGACCTGCCATGCTTCGCACGGGTGCAATGGTAATATTGCATATTATATAGATACGCTCCCACCTGCCGGTCGGCCGGTACCGACGCAAACGCTACATACCTCAATTTTTTGAACTATTTTCTAAAAATATTCATTGAAATCGTATGCTGTAGACATTTTCAATGTGTACAATACTTGGTACATTATTTGATAAATCTTGTAGGGTTCAGCCTGCGTTTGCAATGTAAACGGAAAAAATGAAATTATTTACGATATCACATTAGAAATCTCAAATATAACTGTATATCTCCACTATTTGGTAGATCTTATTATACATATGAACCTTCCTCTTGAATCATTCCATCTATTAAAAAAACCATTCGTTGCGTATTTTCAAATATTTAAGCGCACATAGGGATATGGGGACAAAAAAGCGACTTTGCTTTATACTATGCAGTGATAAAGCTGTAGTAGGCGCCTAAGTAAATAAAAAATTTGAGTTTGTTACTTGCTGCGCGGAACCGTTGACGGGTGAGTTCGGCTCGCACTTGACCATTTTTTTTGTAGATAGGGTGATTGAAGAGGAAGGTGTATACAATATGCATGGATGTATAATACGATCCATAAAATAGTGGAGATATACAGTTATCTTTGAGTTTGTAATGTGATGATGCTAGATCACTTATACCGGTAATTTTACTAGCTACAGTGCTACATCCCGAAACACAAAGTGCATAGCACTTTTATTTAACGGGACAATCTAGCACTGCGGTAGCACCTACCTAGATGACTCAGTATCAAGGCTCCACCTAGTATATCTGATTTTATCGTTAAGTGAAACCCCGAGCATAGCCCCTCCATTGACCCTTGAGTGACATAACTAGTGAACCAGTTTCGTAGACAGTGTCAATGTCTCACCTGTGTATTTTTTTTATGTTATAGGGAGCAAACGAGCTAGAGAGTCACCTGATGGAAAGTGATACGTATATTGGTACGTGTATGACGCATTGCTCAGACTTTTGTCTTTAAGCATTACGGAATCGTCGACGTGAAGACCTGACGTAACTTGTCAAATGTCGCCCAGCCCAACTGATACCTCCTAGCTTCTCTCACGAAGTTGTTATGGCCAAGTTGAATAAGTTTGTTCTAAGGAAACATTCTTGCACAACCTCGAGAAGGACGGCATCGAAACTTACATAATAGTAATACTCGTGAGAATTGAACCCACGAATTCCATATCGAAAGCCAAATATTTAGTACCTACGCTTGAGCACATTATCAGTATTTTCAGATACCATAACTATCGATAAAATATAATAATTCATTCCCAACACTAGCAAATTCATCAATCAAATCAAGTTGTGACAACGTACCTGTAGATAATGAAACGACTCGTAACACATCTTTCTTTCTTACCCACTATTAAATAGCTTAAGGAAAAAAGGAATGAAGATATGCAGAGCAGTTGTTATTTTAGTCATCCTTCCATGTATTTATGGTTCCGTTTGCATACCGCATTTGTATGCAGAAAACTAGACAATTTCAAATTTCGCGCCAAAACGGGCTGGCGTGACGTTTAATGTTAGATATGTGAATGTACCTCCTTTACGTCAAGGACTTTCATACTTTTGCATTTTTTTCGACTTACGAGGCCTCATTTATAAGAATTTAAATTAACTGATTATGTATGAATTTAATGAATTGATACTCCGTAAAAAAAGCCGCGTTGACCATACTTTGTGCCAATGTGTTCATCTTATAACAATCATATTGTTTTTGACTCACACAAAACCGGGATAAAAGAAATTTCGAGCTGTGAAGACGAATCAATTATTCCTCAAACTATTTTTCAATGCGGATAAGACGACTATGATGTTATACTTGTTATTCTTCATCTGCTTGTATGAAAAATAAATATTTACCTACCTAATGCAAATACAAAGTTGTCTAGAACATTTTATTGTTAAGATAAGGAATCATGTTAAAAAAGTTTAAAAAAAATTGTGAATAGAGATGCTCATACCCCATATTTTTGAATGCTTTAACAGAATAATGCCTTTGACACCTGAATCAGCAATAATAAAAAAAAATCTTGTAAGCATTGAAAATACACCAAGTTTAATATTAATTTATTATATTACAGCCAAACAAAAACAAACAAACTTACATAATTACGATATAAATAAAATAATGATTTTTAAAACAAAGAAAATAATTATTATTTCTTTCCTATTCCTGGTTCATCTTTAGAGTGTAGTGTAAGTGCCATAGATGGGGACTGCACAGGGCAGTTCATGTGGAAGTTCTCAGGGCAGCATTTTCCAAGCATTTTATGCTCACACTGTGATGAGTTAAAATATAACCTTTTCTTTTTGCTCACTTTCATTTTCATGTTTGGTGATGAAAAACAATCATTTATCCATACTAATATTATAAATGTGAAAGTATCTCTGTCTGTCTGTTTGTTACGCTTTCACGCCTAAACGGCTGAACGGATTTTATTGAAACTTAGTATGTTGATAGTAGGTAACCTAGAATAGGTTTTAGGCTACTTTTATTCCCGTTTTCACCTCCCACTCCCCTAAAATGGGGGTTGGAAGTTTGTATGGAACATCCCGCAATTTTGGTAGTACGACGCTGAAATTTGGTATGCGGATTATATGTTACAAAATAAAAAATATGGCATATATTTTTTTTTAAAAATCCACCCCAAACCCTTCAAATAGGGGAGGAAGTGTCATATTCGATTTTTCGTAGTTTTAAGGTAGATTTTTGAAACTTGCTATGTTGATAGTAGGTAACCTAGAATAGGTTTTAGGCTACTTTTTGTCCCGTTTTCACCCCCCGCTCCCCTCAAATGGGGGTTGGAAGTTTGTATGGAACATTCCGAAATTTTTATACGACGCTGAAATTTGGTATGCGGACTGTTTGTCGAAAATGAAAAAATATGGAATATATTTTTTTTTCAAAAATTCACCCCTAAACCTTCGAATAGGGGAGGAATTATCATATCCGATTTTTCGCAGTTTTAAGGTAGATTTTATTGAAACTTAGTATGTTGATAGAAGGTAACCTAGAATAGGTTTAAGGCTACTTTTTGTCCCGTTTTCAGCCCCACTTCCCTGAAATGGGGGTAGGAAGTTTGTATGGAACATTCCGCAATTTTTGTAGTACGACGCTCCAATTTGGTATGCGGACTGTTTGTCAAAAACGAAAAAATGTCATATTTTTTTCAAAAATCCACCCCCAAACCCTTCAAATAGGGGAGGAAGTATCATATCCAACTCTTCGCAGTTTTAAGGTAGATTTATTGAAACTTGGTATGTTGATAGTAGGTAAGCTAGAATAGGTTTTAGGCTACTTTTTGTCCCGTTTTCACCCCACTCCCCTCAAATGGGGGTTGGAAGTTTGTATGGAACATTCCGCAATTTATGAAGTAAGACGCTGAAATTTGGTATGCGGACTATTTGTTAGATACGAAAAATATGGCATATATATTTTTTCAAAAATCCACCCCCAACCCTTCAATTAGGGGATGAGTATCATATCCAACTCTTTCGCAGTTTTAAGGTAGATTTTATTGAAACTTGGTATGTTGATAGTAGGTAAGCTACAATAGGTTTTAGGCTACTTTTTGTCCCGTTTTCACCCTCCACTCCCCTCAAATAGGGGTTGGAAGATTGTATGGAACATTCCGCAATTTTTGTAGTACGACGCTCAAACTTGGTATGCGGACTGTTTGTCAAAAACGAAAAAATATGTCATATTTTTTTCAAAAATCCACCCCAAACCCTTCAAATAGGGGAGGAAGTATCATATCCAACTCTTCGCAGTTTTAAGGTAGATTTTATTGAAACTTGGTATGTTGATAGAAGGTAACCTAGAATATATATATATATATATATATATATATATATATATAATATATATATATATATATATATATATATATATATATATATGTATATGTATATGTGTGTGTATTTTTTTTTCGGAAATGGACACCAAAACCTTTAAAGTTAGGGGAAGGGGAATCCTATTTAGGATTATATATATATTTTGTCCAGAAATTTTACCCAAAACCTTTTTGATATATATAAATATATATATGTAATTAGTGATGTATATATATGTTCTTTTTTGGGAATAGACCCAAAACCTTTAAAGGTGTGGGGGGAAGCCTATGTGTAGTTAATTATATCCACAAAATTGACCCAAAACCTTTTAAATTGGGGGAGGGGTGGAGAGGGGATCCGTTTTTGGAAATAGACTCCAAAACTTTTGAACTTGGGCGGGGGATTCCTATGTATAGTGATATATATGTATAATATTTTTCTTTATAAGTATAAACGTTTACAATGTAGAAAGCTAAAAATAAGTATGATGGTTATTTGTCATTACAATAAATTTTGCATATTGAAGTTTTTGCAAATCGGCCTTAAGCCTTAAATAAGAAAAGAAGAAGCAGTGTTGCGTGTTGAAATTATTCTGTTTTCGTTCAAGTGGATGGCTCCACTTTCCTGGTAACGAAAAAAGAATAATTTTGTCATCCCGAATTTAACGCGGGCGAAGCCGCGGGCAAAAGCTAGTAGATTATAAGTAGACATTATGCTTTGATATTTCAATAAAGTACCGTAAAAAGTCATATTTCGCATCAGGCTTATTGCGATTTGTAAAACTCACTTCCGACAAAAAATACAACCATGTCAATGGTAGTTTCATGGAGTCTACTTTTACAGTCCTAAATTTCATTTTTATTCGAAAAATGCGATTTTGTCGTTTTAATGTTCACTTTTTACTAAACATAGCGTCAAATAATATGTCATACATAGATGACGTAAATGACAGTGATTAGTGTTTTAATTTACGTTCCGTTTCAAGTAATTTAAATTCGTAATTATTTTAAAATACAGCGTAAATTAATATAAACCTTACGATATTATTTTAACATTTATATTCATTTATATTACATTTGCATGTTCCCTATTGACGCTTGACCTGCCGTCTCATAAGACTGACTTCTACGGAAAGTCTTTCACAGTACGAGCGATCAAGCTGTGGAATGCCTTGCCGAGGCATTCGTCGTGCGCGTCTCTTGAGACTTTTAAGAGCGAGTAATAAAACTTTACTTGCAATAAATATTTGTGATCTTTGCTTTCCTTCACCTTTTTTCCTATGCTGAATGCTGTCGCTGTCTTTTGCTTCATGTATCTCTGATTGTATTTTGTACTATCCTATCTTCCATTAGTTTATGTATAAATTTTATTATGTATTAGCACAGATTTCCCATACAGGAGATGGGGCAAGCCGCGTTGAAGTGCGACAACTGTAAGCTCAACGAGCATACACTGGCTACAGTTTACGCTCTGTGAGACGAGTCAAGACGCATGAATATTAGAATAAATTACCGTTTTTTTCCAAAATGCCATCCTGTGCAATTGCAACATGCATCATCGCAATGAATCAGAAATTTACCAAAAATATAATAACTTTTCACAGGTAAGAACCGAAAGAAATTGCGACACTGGGACTGCCTATAAACTTGGCGGCTTGTCCAGTCTAATGTATATTCTGATGTCTGTGTGTATTAGTTTATTATGTATGTAATGTGTACTTAGTTTATGTACTATTATATTAAAACTATGCAATAGATTAAGTTTTTGCACGCGCCGCTTACCTATTAGTATTTTTCTTTCAGTCAAAGGTTACTGGAAGAAATTGCTACCTTAGCAATAAGGCCGCTATATTGGTTTCTGGTTACGACATACGCGATGTCGTAAATACGTATAATAATATTTTTGCCGCTTACTTTGCAAACTTTGACTACTGAAACCCTACGATATTTTTAAAAATATTGTATTAAGTATTGTACACATTTAAAAGATCAACAGTAAGCTCCTGGATGGTAAGTGTCTAATTTATGGATATCCACAATACATTTTTTTGTCATTTACTTTTATAACCAATAATGGCCAATTTTCGAAGCGATTATAACCAATACCGCATTTATCCTTTTCACTTAAATTCATTAACCATAATTATTGATTTAAACTAGATAAATATGGCCTTAAATTCACAGCATCTGATTTTAATAAATATTTTCGAAGATATTACAGATTTAAATAGCCGTACGGAGCGTTTGCAGCGGTACCGGACCGCGCAGGCGCGGGCACGGGAGCGTGCCTATTACGAATGTCATAGCACTTGCGAAGCTAGGGCGGGTAGCAAGTTTATATTTATAATGAATAGTATTTTCTTATAATATGAAGGGGCTATTCTCAAAAAGTGGCACAGCTTGAATTATTTCGTCATTTGAAAAAATGTGTTTTATATTGAAATTCGTGAATGTATCACGATTAAATGATTATTCCTTGTATATAATTATATGAAAGGGAACGCAATATATTAATATGAAGTTATTGCTCATTAAAAATTCAGGAATACAAGTTTATGAGCCTCAGTACATGTTACTGAGAAACGGTATAGTTAGCGCCTCGTTCAGACCAGTCCAGGGTCCGAATGCACAATGTGATGCAAATGGAAAAGTGTTTTCCGTTGGAATTGGAACTGAACGTTCATGATTCAATGAACAGTTTCGGAGATAGAACATCCCCCAGTTCCACAAGGTGATGCAAAGAGAGTCTTATCCGATGGAATTGGACCTGAAAGTTGATCGAAGCTTTGATGCAAAGCTTTAAGAACAGCGCAGGTTTCGGCGGAATGCAAGGCTTTCTAGTGGTGCATAAATGTCATACGCAGCGACTGTTTATAATCCTTGGTCTTTTGTATAAACTGCTTAACACTATGGACGTGGTCCAAGGTGATGTAGCCCTATTAAACCCATCTTGTAAGGATGATTGAAGTTCGTTAAGACGGTTCGTTATAATTCTGGGAAACAACTTATAGACGTCGCTCAGAAGCGGTTAGGTAAATAATACTTCAAGGGAGTTTTAAATATTTCTCGAAGAATGTAATGAAAGCTCTTCTGGACCACGCCCCTGGTGTGTGTGGTGAAGACGGTTTGTACACCGGTTTTAGGAGTACTGTTGTGTAACTGTCATCACCCGGGCGGTGCCCTCTCATTTCTAGATTGTTCGACTGTTGTTGCTCTTATCTCGTTAACGTCAAAATCAGGAATATTCTGCGATGCGACGATGTAAATACTACACTTTTTCAGGTATTACATTGGTTTACGACCAAATTTACTTCATAACTCTAAGAAAACTATATGTATTGGTTCACAATGCCTCATGTAAGGTAGGTAGATACTATCATCACTTTGGACCCACGAAAGTAAAAATACAACCGTTTTCCTGGGTATATAAATTAGACGCAAAATTGCAGTGGGGTCCGCATATTGCGGTTTTGGCACTACTGACTAAGGGAATTATTGAAACCAATAAATATTTTAACATTACCGTCTCTGTAGATCAGACTGCGTTATCTATATTCACAAAATGTACATGTATTTCAAAAAAGTCAGATAATCATTGTTTGATCACTAGAAACAAACACAGACTTGCCGTTCCAAATTTCAGATTGCCTAGTGTCGGATACTCATTTGTGGGATTAGGCATTAAAATATTTAATAAGCTACCACAAAATAATTGATTTAGCCCTGTATAAATTAAAGTCTCAGACGTCTATGAAACAGACGAGTTCTGGAGGGGACCGGTCTTGGCAAGCGTAGCGTGGACGCCCTCCGGCCCGATGGACCGAAGACTTGAGAAAGGTCGCTGGTAGAAGCTGGATGAAAAGCGGAGGAGCGGATATCTAACGCAAATGGCGGAGACCTATGTCGCAGCGGACTGCGATAGGTTGAAGAGAGAAGTTAAGTCTCATGTAAAGTCGATTTTAATTAAAAATAGCTTACTAGCTAGCTTAGTATCGAAGATTAAATAAATGATAAAAACTCATGGGCATGTTGATCCACACGCCTGCACTACTTTTGTTTTTTTTTAGTAACATCCATTTAGATTTACATAATACTTAACTGCTTGGTAATACTTTTGTAATTTATTTATTACATTTTTACTAATACATAATATGATAAAATTGTGACTATTGAGTTTCTTGCTGGATTCTTCTCAGTGGAAAACTACGTCGAACCAGTGGTAGCTCATTTGACATTCATAAGTGTTCTGTAAGGACCTAAACTGAATAAACACTTTTCATTTTTTCAATTATCTTAGCAAATTTCCAGAAATTTCAATAGCCTCCGCAAAAAAAAATGTTTTCGGATTATAATAATGTGACCTTGATACTCGCCGGTTTTTGATAATTATTTTATTGCTTTTATTTTGTATCTGTTTAATCAGGTGTTGTAATATTTATTAAAATTAGGAAAGAGGAAGCTTAGGGTAAAGCATGAAAAATTCGTTGAAAAAAGACGTCTCTCTTCCATGGAAACTTAAAGAATAAACTTAAACATGTTTTATTCAGACAAATCAATCGTGAAATCAATTCCGGAGAAACTTCTCCATACCGCAGGAACTCGGCATCAAGCAGCGTCTGTCTTCCATTGTGCAAACTCGAGTTCTGGGCTTCTTTGGATACGTATCCCGGCGTGGTGATGAGTCGATCGAGCGCCTCATGGTACAGGGTAAAGTAGAGTGCGCCTATGAGTTGGACGGACCAATTAAAAGCAGCTGTGGATAGTTCCGTGCACGGCTGCACTAGAAAGGCGGCCATTAGAAAGGAATGGCGGCGTATTGTTAAACGATCAACTGACAGCTGAAATGACGACCACGACCACTCTGTCAAGAGTGCAACGACTAAGAAGAAGAACACAGATATATATTTCTATCCTATTTCGTCACTTATCAGGTTTCATTTAATACTGGTCTTGTATTTTATTAAGACAGACTTACACGTGTTGCATTGTTTTCAGTTTTCAGGTGTCGATGATAAACTGCCTCATTATTCTCATTACAGCCTAAAATTTCCACTGCTGAACCAAGGCCTTTAGTAGCCTCTAGTTGACATCTAACTGCTACCCATCAACTTAACCAGGTCATCCGTCCATCTGGTTGGGGGTCGCGCAGAAACGCTTCGTTATTCATTACGTGGATGTCACTCGAGAACCTTTCCGCCCCATCGGCAAACGGTTTTACGCAGTATGTGCCCGGCCCTCTGCCACTTCAACTTGCTTATCCTTGAGTTATGTCGGTCACCCTAGTTCTCCTACGGATATCCTCGTTTCAGATTTTATCGCGTAGGGAAATATTTAACATAGCCCTCTTCATAGCACGCTGAGCAACTTTGAGCCTGTGCAAGAGGTAGTGAGCGACGTCGTTTCACTTCCGAATATCATAACAGAAGCTGTAAAGGCCATCTGCATCCAACAGCAGTAGTAAGTTCGAAAAAAAGGTCCTCGGTGCAATGGATAAGTTGTGTAAGCTCTTCGTGTACTCGGACTAACATAGTTCCGCTCTCGTACAGACATCTCAGCACTTCGATATAGCGATAGTCAATATGGTACCGCTGGAGGGCATAAAGTCTCGATTGAATCGAAGGCTTTCGCGTAGTCCACAAACGCCAAACATAATGTTCGGTTATACTCTCCGGTCTTCTGTATAACCTGCCACAGTGTATGTATGTGGTGTATGGTGCTGAAGCCGGACTTTGCTCTGGAGAACAACTTGTAAATGTGGCAAAATAGCGTAATTGGTCTATAATTCTTCAACAAGTTTCCGGACTGCAGTATTGTGGTATCCTTCCCTCTCTTCTATTGGGAGAAAGAAATCCTCGCCCTCACAATAACTAAAAAGTATAGTGTTCTATGTTTTGAACTTGACAATACATTTTCTGGTTGTAACACTAGACTATCGTGCAATACACAGATATTAATATTTAATTTAATAATTGTATTATTTCCCACAGGTAATGGGCCCAGGGACCAGGATTTGTTGCAGTCTTAAAAGTGCAGTACAATAAATCGCGAATCCGAACCACTCCGAGAATAATGGCCGCCACGTATGTACAGACTGAAAAATTAGCCGGTCGGGAAAATTATTCAACGTGGAAATTCGCAACAAAGCCATATTGGGAATTAGATGACTTATGGGTATGTATTGATCCTGGTACAGTGGTCGATCCGAAGAAAGATGTAAAAGCCAAGTCAAAGATAATTTTGTCGAACCGATAAATTACGTGCATATACAAAATGCGACGACGTCGAAACAAGTTTGGCAAAACCTCCAAAATGCGTTTGAAGACTCCGGGCTGTCTAGAAAAGTTGGCCTTCTAAAAGATTTGATCAACACTTCTTTGGAAAATTGCCCTGGTACAGAAGAATATGTAAATAAAATTATGAGTACATCTCATAAATTGCGGTACATTGGTTTCGAAGTTGGAGATGAATGGCTGGGAACACTCATGTTGGTTACCGGACAAATATAATCCTATGATCATGGGTCTGGAAAGTTCCGGAATAAACATTTCATCCGATTTTATAAAAAAAACTGTTGCAGGAAGTTACAGTATCTGAAAACTCAGCATTTTTTATAAAAAGAAACACACTTCTAATAAAACTTGTGCAAATCCAAAAGAAAAAGGCCCACGTTGTTACAATTGTAAAAATGGACATTTTAAAAATCAGTCCTAATTGCAGAAAACGGACTCGGAAAAACTAGTCAACACAATTTTTCGGCAATTTTTTCAGCATACGGTACAATAAGGATGACTGGTATATTGACTCACGCGCTACAATGCTCATGACAAGACGCTTAGATTGGATGTATGATATGAAATCACCTCCGATTCAGAAAATAATGGTGGCAAACAGTGATGCAAAGTATGGGTAAAGTAAATATACAAACCAAGATAAATAGAACTGATTGTATAATCCAACACCAATAACATGTACAAACTCGATACTGTTACCAGTAATGCATATGCTGTGAGAAGCGAAAGTTTCTCAGTAGAAGACAGAGGCACAATAAATGATGATGATAGCCCGCCACGGGACATCATTTCGTCATCGAGTAATGATACCTCGTTTGATAGTTGTGCGATGAATAGGAGAACTGTCGATGAAATCAATGATGATAAAGATATTCAAAGAAATATCACATTGAGTTCACATCAGAAAAAATATGTGCAAGTTAATAATTTCATGTGTGCTACGCAGGCTCCAAGGAAGAGAACAGATGAGAAACGCAAGAAGAGAGGAGTTATATATTTGGATCAAAGAAAGTATAGTTTGTGTTAGGTATTAAGTGGGTAGCATTAATATTAGTCATGTAAGGTACTTTTGTTTGGGATCTGTGGAGCGGGGCGAGGGACGCCAGTCGCTAAATAAACGATTAACCATACGGCACGCATTTTATTTATCAGTTTGAATTCAAGGAGACAACCAATGGTTGCTAAGTGCTCAACGGAAACTGAGTGCATGTCACTGTCGACGGGTGCACAAGGAGCTTTATGGCTGAAGCAATTTCAAGAACGCTTTTGGCCACATGTGAAGAATAAAGCTACGATTATTTACAGTGATAATTAAAGTTATCATTTCAGGATAAAACACATCGACATGGTCTCACGAAAGCAACGACATACTCAAAGCTGGCTTATTGTTCAACCAAGATGGGCTTAGGTTTAAGAGAGGATATTGGGAGAAAGTAAACCTCGCCCTCACAATAATTAAAAAGTATAGTGTTCTATGTTTTGAACTTGGCAATTCCTTTTCTGGTTGTAACACTGGACTATCGTGCAATAAACCGACATTAATATTTAATCTAATAATTCTATTATTTTCCACATCTTCGGACTTGACACAAACTTATTATATCTCAATTCAACCTCCTTACTCCGTTTCTAGGTCTAATAGCTTTTTGTCAGTCCTCAGTGCGCGTGTTATATATTGCAAGTTTTAATTGCCATCATTGTTTCATTTGGTAGCCGGATCTCTGCCGGAGATTCTTAGCACCCTTTGCTGTGACCGCTAACGTAGCCTGGAATAGCAGGGCCGCCGGGGACTAGCGGCCGATTTGAATTTGTGTCTATCATTTGGGGTAATACCATACACACCACGCTTGGTAGGCGGGTTGGTGAGCGCAGTGATACGCCAGTACCTAAGTGATACTGCTGCCCATCATTTGGTGGAAATTTTCCCTCTGTTGCCTTTTAGGACACCCTGACTGTAGGTGGTGACAAATGTTTTCTACTGTGCCGTCACCAGACGTCATCACTACCTACTTTAACATTACTAAAGAATATCAATAATTCGTCTGCACAAAAAACACATTTAGCAAATATTCGTTATTGTTCAAAAACTCATGACAATACCTCTGCTCTTGAATTTCGACTATATGCACAATACCTACCATTATTATGCAAATACTTGTATCCTGCACCAATTTTTTCACTTTTATTATGTGAACAGGTGTATTACCTTTTGTAAAAGTACGGGTAGCATAGACGTAGTGTAAAGATAAATTTCAATTTGAGCAGTCAGAACTCATAGGATCTATCGATGTATGTGAGAACCTAGAATGGTATTCCCCTGTCGTCAATAGGCAATTTCACCGAAATGGTTTTCATAGTATTAAATGATTCTTTAAGTTTAAACAATATTTATTGATAGATTAAATCTTAGTGTTACAATATGACTGTTTCCCGCGTACAATGCTAATGTCAAGAGAGAGATATTAGTAACGTGACATCACTCTTCAATTGATTAGGGGTGGGTAGCGTTTGTCGTTTCATTTCCGTCTAACAATAGTTAGATTGCGGAACTTGGTTACTAAGTCCGACTCGAAATAGCTTTCATAGTTAGAGTGCGGAACCTGGTTAGAGGGTCCGACTCGAAATGTTTTTCATAGTAAGAGA
Organism: Leucinodes orbonalis; assembly: GCA_019425675.1. NCBI lineage: Eukaryota > Metazoa > Arthropoda > Insecta > Lepidoptera > Crambidae > Leucinodes > Leucinodes orbonalis. The sequence continues at coordinate 19,096 of PQWD01002971.1, forward strand.
GCCTGGCTAGATGGTTGACTCGAAATTATTTTCGAGTAGATATACTCGAAAATAAATTCGAGTTTATAGTAGATATTTATATGACATAAAAAACAGTCTCCAATATGCTAAATTCCTAATGTATGCAGACGATACAAAAATCTATGTGAAAATAACGATTGTCAAAAGTTACAGGCGATTTAAATAGACTTAGCTCATATTATTGTCAGTAAGTGCTCTAACATAACCTTTACCCGTAAACTGAAGCCCATACAATTTGTCTATCATCAGCTCATTAAACGTCCCCACCGAGGGGCACGAGCCTACCCGTATAGGGTGATTAGGCCTTAGTCGTCCACGCGAGCCCAGTGCGGATTGGACGACTTCACACACAACCTTCGAATCTCTTCGCAGGCGTGCATGAAGGTTTCCTCACGATATTTACCTTCACCGTAAGAGCGTCGGATAACGTACATATATTTTTCGAAAATTCGAAAATACATTGGTACGTGTCGGGATTTGAACCTCAGCCCTCCCGGTAGGAAGGCGACAGTCGACACCACTGAGCCACCGACGCTCTTTGTCTACAACATAAATAATTCTGAAATTTTAGAGACAAAACAAGTAAAAGACTTAGGTATTCTTCTCGATTCAAAATTGACGTTTGCAGACCATATCAATTACATAACATCAAAAGCTTACAAAAGCCTGGGCTTCATTTTGCGAGTTAGTAAACCTTTTGCAGATGTGCAATGCTTAAAAGTTCTTTATTACACATATGTCAGGAGTATCTTAGAGTATTGTAGCAGTATTTGGAATCCACAGAATGCTGTTTATATAAATAACATTGAGAAAATACAATTCAAATTTCTTAAACATCTGTGCTATCGGGATCTCCGAGCATATTAAGGATACAACGACGCAAGACACTTTTATAACCTAACTAGCTATTGCCCGCGGCTTCGCCCGCGTTAAATTCGGGATGTCAAAATTATTCTGTTTTCGTTACCAAGAAAGTGGAGCCACCCACTTGGTAACGAAAACAGAATAATTTCAACACTGCAACACTGCTTCTTCTTTTCCTTATTTAAGGCTTTAAGGGCCGGTTTGCAAAAACTTCAATATGCAAGATTTATTGTTCATGACAAATAGCCATCATACTTATTTTAGCTTTCTACCTTGTAAACTGTTTAAACTTGTAAACAAGTTTAAAAGTTTTGGAGTCCAATTCCTTGATTTCATTACTTTTTAGAGATAATCAAGCAGCTCCATCGAGACTTGGCTAGATTTTTTACAGAATGTTTTTGGTGGGATTTCACTTCTTTTTGTAGAAACTTCAAAGGAATATTGGACGACCCAACGATATTGGGTGTAATGGTTAAGACATCGGCTACTACACAAAGGGTTCCGGGATCGATCCCCGGGCAGTACCTACAAATATTTGTGTGCATGAAACATGTCTGTTTGTATTGGTCTAGCGCGCTCGACTTGGCGGGGGCACTACCGTGCTCCCCGATTTTTGACATCAGATGAAGCAGCCCACCATGTTGAATATATATTGTTTAAAGGCGGTATGTCGATCTCTTATAGTTTGGCTGGGCTCTTTTGTTATCGACGCAGGGTCACCAGGTACTCCAGATCTTCGAATATCCAAGTTTTTATAGTTTTCCCTTTATGAAGCCATCAAACCCTAACCCTGTACCAAATTTCAGCTCTCTGAATTAATGGGAAGTACTAGTTCTATTTTGATGATCATGAGTGAGTGAGTGAATGAGTGTCTATCTGTCGAAAATGCGAAACTTTGCTTTCGCTTAGCGTCGGAACTAAATGACCTACAGACTTGAAATTTTGGATTTATAATATTTTACTAGATGACGAAAATTTCAGCGTACTAGTATTATCCAAATGTCCTCAAATCGGGGCCTGAAAATGCGGCGAAATGGATCCTGTAAAGGATGGTACGGCAGTGTTTGCTTCGCGCTCGACTTGGCGGGGGCACTGCCGTGCCCCCAGATATTGGGATGGGAGAGAAGTAATTTTGGCCTCCGATATCTTCACGCACTCAAGAAAACATAACGCACGTATTATATCATGCCGGTTTTGTGTGACTTTGTGGTCTCACTCCGGCAAAACCGGCTCATTTGTGCTGAAACTCTCCTCATAGCTCGCAAACACTTAATAGGAATAAACAAAGAGTTTTTTTTTCCTAATTCATCCAGTGGTATTTTAACATACCACTGGCAAGGTAAAGTGCAACTTTTTATAAATGGTTAAACACCTAAGTAAATACTTGTTCATATTAAAAGCAATTTACCAAAAAGTATTAAATATTTACATATTAATGGAGAGGTAGTGTGGAATTGAATATATGCCAAGAAAGACTTTTGTTAAAATGATAATTAAATTGAAATTCTTTCGTAACTTAAAAGTAGGTAGTTAGTCATCGACATACGAAAAACCTATATGACACGTGTAAGTCTGTCTTCATACTCGTATACCAAAAATACAGACCAGAAGTATAATTATCTGCTTCCGTGGTCTAACTACCTCCGTGGTCTAGAGGGTACAGCGTTCGTCTTAGATATATTGAAGTTGTAGAACGTAAAATGGTGATGAGTAGCACATTCCCTGACCGAGTTAGTAAATACGATGGCAATGTTTACAATAAAAAGACAAGTTAAAATTAGATGTGGATATTGCCTTGATGCTTTTTTTATCATTTTTCGTTGGCGTTGATAAAAAGATGAATTAGGTTATTTATGGCTATGGCATTTCCCGATGTTTAGTTATTAAATTAGAAGTTTGCACGTGCACGTGGCCACCAAAACATTTTGTTGCCAGGTTTCGAGGTTCCATACTAATTTCAACCTTTCACTATTACTAAGTACTACATAACAATTTTTTTTTGCTGTTTCTTATTACAAAGTTACCCAAGTCATTTAGGACAGTAGGAGTGAAAGTATGTGAGAAGTTAATGTTAAGTTTGTTTCTTCAATAAATTAATTAATTATATTAGCTCTCATTATTAACTTCTTGGCGTGGAACTAGAAAAAGTAAATACTATTTAGGACTTGAGTATCTTTCTCGACTCTCAACTTCATTTCGATGTGCATATTAATTATATTACTAATAGAACTTTTAAGCTGTATGGAATTATCATGCGTACCTGCAAATACTTTCGTAATGCATCATATTTAATATTAAACAACCGTGTGACCGACGCTCATGCGACTATTTAAATGTATTAGCGGGGTATAATATTCATCCTGGGCATATCAGCCCAACACGTCACCGCGCTTGCCTGGAGCACGCAATGGTTAGATCGGATAATCCAGTTAAGTACTACATCATCCAATCAACAATTACCGACCATTATAGTGTTGGAGTTCAAATCAAGTTGAAAAAGAGACTGGGGGGCTCAAGTAAAATTTAGGAAGAATAGTGGACCTGGATGGAATAGACCTGGCTATGAGTAAAATGGATTTTAGACCCTTATATGGTTTGACTAACGCCAACGAAGATGCTAATTATCTTTCCAAATTACTGATGCAGGTCATAGAGAATAATACAAAAGAGGTCCCTATACCTAAGCGAAACAGACCATACAAACCCTGGATTACTTCTGGTCTACTGAGATGTATGCGTAACAGGGACAACCTGCATAAAAAAAGCCGAAAATAATCCTGAAGATCAAGTTCTAGCTGCAACCTATAAGCGGTATAGAAACTACTGAAACTTTCTTTTGAAAAAAGTTTGGCGTGCATATGAAAGGAAGTTGATAAATAATGTTCAAAATGACAGCAAAAAATATGGGAAGCAATTAGAAATATAACTCAACAAAATAAATCCAAGTGCACAGCAGGAGGCCTATTGAATGGCGGTGACCCTCAGGAAAGAGTGAACACCGTTAATTAATATTTTGCAACCATTGGCATCAAGATTGCTTCTTCAATTGAGCGTAACAATAATGGATCAGTTGATAGTTCCGCACCACAGCCAGTTGACTCACTAGTTATTTTTCCTACTGATAAGAAAGAAGTTAGGAACATTAAAATGAGCTTGAAGGATGGGTGTGCAGTGGGATATGATGGGATATCGGGACAGATTCTAAAACGGCACCATGAGACACTTCTGCAATAATATTTATCTGTAACCTCTAATTGAAACGGGAGTCTTCCTAGATGTATACAAAAAATCTATCATAATACCAATCCACAAAGGGGGTGACAGGAATCGTGTCGAAAACTATAGACCAATTTCATTGCTGCCTAAAATTTTAGAAAATATAATTCACAAGAGATTCGTGGCCTTTCTTGATGCGCATAATGTACTATCGCCTTCACAGTATGGTTTTCGATCAGGAAAGTCCATTGATGACGCAGTGCATGAACTTAACGACTATGTGGTTATGAAACTGGATCATGAAGACAAGACCATAGGAATCTTTCTAGACCTAGCAAAATCATTCGATACGATATCGGTGTCTACCCTTCTGAATGGGTTGGAGAGCATGGGTGTTAGAGGAGTGGCCCACAATCTGTTTACTAGCTATCTCACTAATCGATCACAGGCTGTAAAAATCGACAGATGGAAGAGCGACGAAGTCCAGGTTAAATACGGCATCCCGCAGGGCAGTGTGATTGGGCCGACTTTGTTTGTAATCTATGTGAATGCTCTACACAACATTAAACTAACGAATGGGAAAATCATAGCATTTGCAGATGAATACTGTTTTATTGTTTCATGTAAAGAAGTGGCCTGATGTATTTAAACATGCTCACAGGGGATTGGATCAGGTTATCAGTTGATTGTCTAAAAACTCGTTAAACACTTAATGTCAGCAAAACCACTTATATGACCTTCTCTATAACCAATCGTGGACAGCCCTCAGATTTGGATCTTATCTCTCATGAGAGCTCTTGTAAAAAAGAAACACAATGCCAATGCCCAGTTCTGGCTTCATCACCTACGGTGAAGTATCTGGGAGTTGTTCTGGACCATAACCTTAACTTCCAGGCTCATCTCGAAGTTCTTACAGGTAGAGTGCGAAAGCTGATGTTTGTTTTTCGTACACTAAGGCATGTCACGGGCCGCTTCATGCTCAAAACAGTGTTTCTGTCCCTTTGTCAATCAATTTTGAGCTATTGCATATTGTCATGGGGTGGGGCCGCAATAACCCACATACTTAAGATGGAAAGAGCTCAGCGTGCTGTGCTTAAGATTGGTGCTTTCTTACCATATTTGTATCTAACGTGTGAAGTGTACAAATATTGGACAGTTCTTACCGTGCGACAATTGTTTATATTAGTCGTCATTTTAAAAAAACACTCTCAGCTCCACTATCATCCGAGTTTAGTGATGGACAGGTGTAGAAAGGGAACCGTATGTATAACATCATTGTACAACACCGGTTTTGCACAGCGATTCTACTGCTATCTGGGTGACTACTTATATAATAAAATCAATAACTATCTAAATATATACAGTGCACGAAGATATACTTGCAAAAAAATGGTCATGCGGTGGTTGTTGGGTTTAAATTATGACGAAACAGAAAAGTTGCTGCATATTGTTACATAACTATGTAAGTATGTATATTTAATATTATATATTATTACAATAGTATTTAAACACACACTCACACACACACACACACACTCACGCACAGATATACACCCACGCCCACTCGCTAACACACATACTCACCCCTGCTGTAAATTAGCCTTTAAGTTTAAAATCCTTGTATAATTTCTTTATTTTTTGTGCCATCTTAATTCAACTTAGCGTCAGTTCACCCTGGTGATTTGAAGTGTTGAGGCCTGGTGACCTTAGTAACAGGTAACTCGTATTGCCTAGTTTAGGCTCTAGTCTCGCACAAGCAATATGTGGAACCATTTAAATTGTAATAGATGCTAATGCAATGTTGTTTGCAGTGAGAAAATAAAGATTATTATTATATTATTATTATGTTTTTGAAATCCTTAAGATTCGCGGGCCAAATAGTGTCCCGGTCCTTTGGAAGGCATGTGTGGGGCCGAAGCCAACAGCACAGATGCCATTTTTCGAATGTTTAATCTTTGTATATGTTACACATGGCGGATGCCATCACAGAATGCACAATATGATACAACCCATGATGACCCCCGCCAGGTGTAAAGACTATTGTAAATAAATGGAAACTACGATACTGGGCTATGGAATTGGGTTTTAGTGGACTGGATATCTGGGCTATGGGGGAGACTACGGACGCCTGTCATTACACTAGTCTCACAGTAAAATAAGGACAGGCGGTGACTCGCCGCGGCTAGTTGGGCCCCCTAACGGTGGCCTGCAGTGGGGCGACAGAGGAGCAACATGGGCGTTCGCGGCTAGGGGTGTCGAGAGGTGCGGCACCGGTTTCACCATCGCGAGTAACTACGCAAGTCACTCGGAGCGGGTTCCCTCGCTATTACGCCATTAGACACTTCCACCCCCGAGCATATAGCTCTAGCGACTCACTCCCGACGGCCAATGAAGGCAAGAGGGAGGTGGGGATCTGGTCCTCATGGGGTCCACTTCGCCCACCAATGGTGAGACGAAGGCTAAGACCAGAGAGTTCCCCGGAGCACGGGACCGAGGTGCGCGCCACACACCATCAGCTCGCCACAAGCTGCCCGACGGAGACTGATTGCACCGATGATACTAGCATAAAGCTAATACCACCAGCGGGCGATGGGGTCGTCACGTCCCTACGCGCTTATTATTATTATTATACAAATCGTTAATCAGATCCCAATTGGAATATGCTTCAGTGGTATGGAATCCCTTTTCCAAAAAGTACGTTAACCATAGTACAAAAAAAAATCTTCGTACAGTTAATTATAGGTGCTCCCATATTTATTTTTATTGATGCTTTTCATTATTTACATTCGACTTTTTTAATCCATTAATTGTATTGAACTTATTTATATATATTACGTAATGAATCGACCTTTGACCTTCTACAGTGTTGTTATGGGGGACTGCAACGCTAAACTGGAAGTACAAGATCGCGGCGAATTGAAAATCGGACTTCATGGATTATGGACGCAGAATCACAGGCAGATGCTGGTCAACTTCCTTGAAATGGAGGGGCTCTTCTTGATGAATTCTTTCTTCAAGAAGAAGCCTCAGAGAAGATGGACCTGGCAGAGGCCGAACACTGTGATAAGGAACGAGATAGACTTAATAATGGCGGATAAGCGACATATATTTAAAGATGTCTCAGTGGTCAACAAGTTTAAAACCGGCAGTGATCACTGACTTCTCCGAGGCATTTTAAATATATGTTTCCAAACTGAAAGGTCTCGCTTAATAAAATCTTCTCTCAGATCTACGCCGCTCCAAATACACTGTGGGTCCGAAAAGTTTCAACTGGAACTTCAAAATTTATTTGACTCAGCCGGTGGACAGTCTGTCCTAGGAGCATTAGTTGAGCTCTTCAATGCCGTCATCCACCAGGAATCGATACAAGGATACAAAGGGTGATAAAACTTTCTTGAAGAATTATAGACCGATAGCGCTTCTGAGCCACGTCTATAAGTTGTTTCCCAGAGTTGTAGCGAACCGTCTCGCCATTAGAATTGATGAATTCCAACCACTTGAGCAGGGTAGGTTTCGAAAAGGCTACAGCACTGTGTACCACATCCATATACACCACAGCAACCACACCACATCAGCAACAATAACAATAGGCGACAACCATCTCAAGGGTCATAGATTTTTGCAATATCTGGAAGTACGATACGTTTAGTTAATTTTGAATAATTTGTTTGTGAAAATTTTAGCTGTAGCATAAAACAATCTTCTCTTGGATTCCATTGAAGCTTTGACAGTGTTTTCCATTTTAATTTCAAATGACTCCTTAGGGAAACTGTCAACCAAAGACAAACTATTAATAACATCGGCTGAATTGGAACCCCATTTATGTAGAACAAAACCTCCACTAAGTAACAACTGTGTAAGGTCCTTACAAAGTTCAATAACTTCTTTATCCGTATCATCACCAGACAATAGATCGTCTACATGAAAATCACTTTCAACCACCGATAATGATTTTGGGTATTTATCACTTTCATCACAAGCTAATTGCTTTAACACTTTAATGGCAAGATAAGGTGCACATGACGTTCCGTATGTGACAGTTCGTAATCTATAATCCTTTATTTATTCAGATGGATTATTCCTCCAGACAATCCTCTGAAAACCTTGGCACTCTCTTGTCACGAGTATTTGTCTATACATTCGCTGAACGTCTGCAACTATGCATACACAATGTGTACGCCAACGAAGAAAGATATCGCGTATATCTTGCTGAAGCGACGGACCAATCAATAAGCTTTGATTGAGAGACTTGCCCGAAGCAGTCTCGACCGAACCATCGAATACAACTCGTAGCTTTGTAGATGTTTTTTCTTCCTTGAGCACCCCGTGGTGAGGCAGGTAATAGACATTATGACAGTTCAATTCCTCTTTAGGGATTATCTCCATATGTTGCAGTTCTTCGTATTCCTCCATGAACTTGCTATAACGGTCTTTAAAGATTGTGTCTCGTTGAAATCTACGTTCCATACGCAACAAACGTTAACTGCTAACGTGGAAGTGGATATTCAGTGGAAAATGGTAAGGCCACAACGTATCATCCAGAATCGTTCCGAAAAGTGTCGCGTCGAATAATTTCTCATATGAACTTCTTGTGCGGTCAATCTCGTCCGTTTTAGAATATAATTCTTCAGTCTCCCAAAAACGCTGTATAACGTCATCAGTCTGTAGTTGGCTGTGCATAATAAAAACCTCCTCAACTTTAGGACGTACGCCGTCTACCTTTCCTGAAATGAGCCAACCCAGATGCGAATTTTGTACGAGAACTGAACCATATTTCTTAACGCCATCAGTTATAATTTGAGCATATATTTTTGCTCCTAACAGAAGATCTATTCCACTTGGTTCACAATAGGTAGGATCCGCTAACGGCAATGAATCAATTTCTGAAGAATATTTTATCTTAACTTCTTTACGGGGCAAAATTGAAGCTAACGTTTTTAAAATATGTGCTTTACATCTACTACAGGTAATTAATCATGTAATGAATAAATGTCAAAGGTCACAACTTCCTTGGAGACTGTTGAAAATGTAGGATCTACTCCTGTGACTTTGCTGTATATATTATGGCGATGCAAATGTAAACGCTGAGCCGTTGAAGAAGTAATAAATGATGCTTGTGATTCTTGGTCAATCAACGCCCTAAGTTTATGTTTTTTACCATCTTTGCCTTTTTTCTTTATCTTTATTTATTGAAAGGAGTTTTGTCATACAGTGACAATGTCACTCCCGTAAGGTTAACATAACATTTAAAGTATTTAACAAAAAATATTGCAGTACATCTGCACCAGTATTCTGGCATCATCAGATAATGGAGAAGCCAAAATACTGTTACAGAGACCCACTTCATAGTTTCGAAAAAGTCTTTGGAAGGACTCGTTACGGGCACATTCAGTTAATATATGTGAAACATCTTCCAATACACCACAAACAGCACAGTTAGGCGTCTCAGTATTAAACTTATTTGACGGAATGTGTCCTGAACGCAGTCTCAATAGAATTACTATATCACTTCTATTTAAACATATTTTGTCAAACCACGGACGACTAAGTGGCTGACACTGTATTGCCTTATACCAAATACCTTTGTCTCGCGATCAAAATATTCGCGCCACAACTGCTTACAATCTATTCGAACTTCACCTAGTACTTCACTATGCAACGGAAGACATTCGTACCTTATACCCTCATTTATAGCTTGTTTGGCTGCTAAATCAGCCATCTCGTTACCCTTAATACCTATATGTGAGGGGATCCATTGTATAACTACATTTTTATTCATTTCCCTTAGCTTTCGAATGGAATCTAAAATATTATAGGCTATCGGGATTCCTCGATTATTCGAAGAAAGCCGAGCCAAGTGTTGCAGTGCACTTTTAGAATCCGACAAGACTAAAAAGGATGTGTGTTCCAAAGAAGAAGTGTATGCTATTGCCTCTGCAATTGCTATCATTTCACAATGCATTATCGAAATAATCCCAGTAATTTGAAATTTAATAGATATATTCATAAGTGGATCAAAAAAAGCAGCACCCTGCCCCGTTTCATCCTTAGACCCATCAGTAAAGATCTGTAAAATGACGAGTATTTTATTTAAGTATTCGTTACAGATTTCCTAAGTTCTATAGTGTTAATAGCTTACATTCATACATTCTCAAAACCATCAATATCAAAGACAATAGTATTTAACATAGATACTTACTCACCTAATCTGAAAGCGAGTATATAGGTAATTTATCACATGACTGAACTTTTTTATTTTTATATTTTCTAAGCATTTCTACAAGCAGAGGTTTTTTCCTTTGAACCCAATATCCCTGGTCACATGTTTTTTTTAAATCATCTATGACATGTAAGGTCTCATTATCAGCACTAGACCTAGATTTAAGCATAAATTTTGTTCCCAAGAACTGTCTGCGAATGAAAAGAGGTTGTAAACACAGCTCACTCTCCATTACGTGTATAGGAGTACTTTTCAAAAAACCACCGATTACTCTCATTGCCTGATTCTATACTCTATCTAGTTTATTTAAATGACTTTTAGAGCTGTTGCCATATAAGAAACTTCCGTAATCTAATCTGCTTCGAATTATTGAGATATATAGGCGTCTTAGGTGATTAGGATGCATGCCCCATTTAGTCCCGGCGGAGACCTTAAATACATTCAAAAATTTAATTACTTTTTCCCTAATTTCATTTATATGTCTACCCCATTTTAATTTTTTGTCAATCCACATTCCCAAATATTTTACGCCATCAACTTGTTCGATTATTCTATTGGCAACTTCCACAGTCACATTACACCTATCTGGATTACGCCTAAAACCTCTAGAAAAAATGCATATTTTAGTTTTGTTATGAGAAATATTTAAGCCAATTTCTTCTACCATTTCATTAAAGTATGTAAGTGCATCTTGAATAGCCGAGACCGTGTCTATTATGTTTCCACGGCAAGCATAGAGTACAAAATCATCAGCGTATTGCGATATACATACATTTGTGATATTTTTTGCAAATGTTTACTGTAGCAGCGTTAAACAATAGTGGTGACAATGGGTCTCCTTGTGCAATACCCACTCCAGAGATACGACTTATACGATTTCCATCATCTAGATCGATTGACAATATCTGGGAGCGTAAAAATTCCCATAAATAATAGCAAATTTAAGCTCCCACTCCGAGACTATCCAATAAATTCAAGAGGCATTTTACATTTACATTATTATAAGCACTATTTATATCAATAAAGCAACCTATCGTGTCAAGACCATAGCTGAAACCGTTTTGTATACTGGTGACCAACCTGCTCAAGTTGTCCATGCATGACCGTGTTCTTCTAAATCCAGCAGTTTCATCAGAGAAGAAGCCATTTTTCTCTAAGTACCACTCTAATCTTCTAGTTATTATAGTATGCAATATCTTACATGGGCAGGAAATTAAAGCAATGGGTCTCACACCTGAAGCCGAGCCGTTGATGTTAACTTTTGGTATAATAATTAATTTAACATCTCTCCATTGTTGTGGAACAAAATGTGATGATAAAAATCTATTATACAATGAAACCAAAATTGACATTGCTGCATCCGGTAAATGACGAATCATTGAGTAGCTTATATTATCTGTCCCTGGTGCAGTATCAGATTGCTTAATAGTATTCTTAAGCTCTTGTATCGAGATATTAGATGTTAAATATTCATTCACGGAGAGAAAACTGGGAGTCTCTGGGGAAGCAAAATCAGGAGCAAGCTCGCGGAGTAAGGCATTTGCTGTGTCATGCTCGACACTATTCCAATGGGCCCTGTAACCTTTAAGCCATCTCATCCGGTTCCACATTTCAAGACAAGACACATTGTCAATTTTATCACACCACTTTTGCCACGATTTTATTTTGCTTTTCCTGATCAATGATTGTGCTATCTTAAGCTTATTCTGAAAAATGATCAAATTATCCGGAGTTGGATTTCCTAAAATTTGCTAGTGCTCGGCGTCTTTCTGCTACAGCCCTTGATATTTCTTCATTCCAGTAAGGTTTAGGAGTAAATGCTTGCCTACGTATAGAATTTCACAATACTTGATACATGTATGATTCACACTTTACGGTCGTCAGGGAACTTCAACCAAGCTGGCATTCGGAATGATTGTGAGTTGAAAGGGCAATATGGATTTGGGCATCGGAACCCCAGGGACAGGTTGGCCGATTTCAGGAAAAAAGAGGACTCTTTATGATGAACTCTTTTTCAGAAGCCGCCGCAGGAAGTGGACTTGGTGAGTCCGATGGATCCACACGAAATGAATTGACTTCATCATGACCACCAGAAGACATATATTTAACAGTCTCTTGATCGCCAGGGTTAAAACCTGGTAGCGATCACCGTATGGTAGAGCACGTTAAATAATAAATGCTCAACTGAAAGGTCTCGTCTGATGAAGTCTACGCTCCGACCGAACTGATTCAAATCCATAACCCCGAAAGCTTTCAACTCGAATTGCAGAATCGCTTGAATGCCTTAGAGAGCTGCGTAACAGTGGACGAAATTAATAGCGGCTATTGGAAACTCTGCAATCAGTTGGGTCTAAGTTTGCAAGGACAACGGCAAATTAAGACCCAATAAACTATCTCAACAGACTCTCGATCTCATGGCGACAAGACGACAGATGAAGCTGCAGTCTTCAGACGATGCGTCACAATTACGGCAGCCAATAACGTATATCCAGTTCCTTGCGACGCATGTTCGTCACTTTAATACAAAGTGTATTAAAGAGGCAAATAGAACAGAACAGAGGTTCCAAGGTGTTTGCGAACATGTCTATGGGCAGCAGCTGATTAGTTTGAAGACCAACGGCGGAAATGTAGTCTCATCCAAACCAGAGATTTTGAGGAGATTGAGAAGTTCTACAGCGAGTTATATACCGCTACACAGATTCCCGCTTAAACTTAGCCGAAGACCCAAGAGCTAAAGTTAACCCACACCTTCTGAGGATATCCCGGAGGTCACTTTGTGCGAGATTAGGATGGCTCTGAAACAGCTCAAGAGTAATAAAGCTCCCGGGGAGGACGGAATTACCGCAGCTTTTGAAAGCAGGTGGCACGCCAGTGCTTAAGACCTTCAGAAGCTCTTTAATTCCGTAATCCTGATGGTATGACGCCTAAAGTGTGGAAGCAATGGCGTGGTGTGCTCTTCTTCAAAAAAGGCGACAAAACCTTGTTGAAGAATTATAGACCCATCACGCTATTGAGTCACATTTACAAGCTTTTTCTAAGTCATCACGAACCGTCTCGCTAGTAGGTCGACGACTTCCAGCCTCCCGAACAAGCCGGTTCCGCAAAGCTTCAGCACCATAGACCACATACATACGCTGCGGCAGGTTATACAGAGACCGGAGTATAATCGGCCATTATGCTTGCGTTTGGACTATGAGAAAGCCTTCGATTCGATCGAGACTTGGGCTATGCTTCAACCCCTCCAACGTGCCATATCGATTACCGCTATATCGAAGTATTGAAAGTTTGTACGAGAGCGCCACTATGTCAGTCGAGTACATGAAGAGCTTACACAACCTATCCATTGCCACCGACGGAGTGAGATCTGAGTACTCTGAGAAACTGTTCACAGCGTGCATTGAAGATATGTTTAAGCTGCTCGATTGGAGAAGGACTTGGACTCTAATGGCGAGTACATCACTCATCTTCGATTCCGTTGATGACTATAGTATATCATAGAAATCCATGGAGGATTTAGGTACTATGCTCAATACCCTTAACAGAGTTGCGCTAAACAGTGGGTCTAAACATGACAACAAGACGAAAGTCATGTCTAATATCCATTTGCCATACCAATATCCAGTTGAAATTCTAACTCGAAGTTGTAGACGAATATGTACCATGGGACAAGTAGTTCAAATGGGTAGGTCCAACTTCGAGCAAGGAGTTTCGCGTCGAATCCAATTAGGATGGGCAGCGTTCGGGAAGTTAAGGGAGATCTTTTCGTCCAAAATACCTCAGTGTCTGAAGACGAAAGTCTTTGACCAGTGTGCGTTGCCGGTTATTACATACGAAGTGAAACTGGTCGCTTACTAAGGCCTCTTAAATAGCTAAAGTTGCTCAACGTGCTATGAAAGGGCTATGTTAGGTGTTTCCCTACCGATAAGATCCGAACACGGATATCCGTAGAGAACTAGAGTGACCACATAGCCCACAGATAAGCAAGTTGAATGGCAGTGGCAGGCACATAGCTGCGTAAACCGATGGCCGATGGCGGAAAGGTTCTCGAGTGGCGTCCGCGTAACGGAAAACGAAGCGTAGCCGACCCCCAACCAATGGTCTGATGATCTGGTTAAGGGCAGTAGCAGATGGATGTCAACTGCAAGGATCGGTCCGCGTGAAATCATTAGGGAGGCCTTCTTCAGCAGTGACTTCTAGGTTGTAATGATGAATGATGATGGATCATCAGCCCTTATCATCATTTTGGCAAATGCATCATATGCGGATTGATCGTCATCAGGAAGAAGTAAACGTTTCAAGTTGCTTTTTCGATTTCCTTATATGCTGACCATAGCTTTTTATAATTATACACTTTTCTTAATTGTTTCTTGTGTCAATACATGTATTTATTTTAATTGCTAAATGATCGCTTCCCAAGCTTTCATTCATCACTGTCCATTCAAATTTTACAGCATATCTACAGATACCAAAGTCAGATCAGGAGAGGATTTCTGGAGCGTTCCATTTACCAGTTTCACCCTAGTATGAGTACCGTCGTTCAAAGAATAAAAATCATTATCTACAAGTGCCTCATGAATTGAATACCCCTTGTATGTTTTATGACCAGTTCGTGTGATGACCATTGAGATCTCCAGCAATTAAGGTTTTTCGGTCACCTAACTTGAATATTTGATTCCAATCATTTAGTGTATTCTTGCAGAAGGTGTGGCAATTAAAGATAACACATTCTTAAGAAATCACAATTAAGTAGTTTTACGTGGACGATCTCAATCTGTAGTTACGTAATTTAACTTTTTTATAGAGCCTTTAGCGATTTATGGTTAGAATTGCCACTCCTCCAAAACCATCAATACCATCTGACCGTATATATTGTATTC